>VZRU01019159.1:182162-201951 GCA_013398155.1 Pedionomus torquatus | reverse complement strand
ACTCAGGATGACATCCAGGAGGGTCTTGAAGGTCTCCACAGAAGGCAGACTCCACGACCTGCATGGGCAGCCTGTTCCAGTGCTCTGTCACCCCTACCGTAAAGAAGTTTCTCTTCATTGACTGGAACTTCCTGTGTTCCAGCTTGAGCCTACTGCCCCTCATCCTGTCACTGGGAACCACTGAAAAGAATCCAGCTCCATCCTCCTTCAATCCACCCTAGATAGTTAAGCATTAATAAGGTCATTAATTGCAAGTCAGTAAGGAATATCTGAAATTCAGAATGAGCACAGAACTAGTGGGCTTCTACACTAGGGACACACCATTGTTTGGTCTTCACAGAACTGTTACGGTTGGAAAGGACCTTTGAGATCACCAAGTCCAACCATACATAAAAACACAACCCACACCCTACAATCTTGGCCACTACAGCATGCCTTGAAATGCCACACGTTTCTTAAATAACCTCCAGGGATGGTGACTCCATCACCTCTCTGGGCAGGCTGTTCCCATAGCTGACCACTCTTTCATTAAAGAAATTCTTCCTAATACCCAGCCTAAATCTCCCCTGCTGCAACTTCAGACTATTTCCCCTGGGAGAAGAGGCCAGCACTGACCTCTCCACTAACTCCTTTCAGGTAGTGGTAGAGGGCAATCCCCTCAGCCTCCTCTTCTCCAAACTAACATGCCCAGTTCCCTCAGCCTCTCCTCCTTGCTCTCTAGACCCCTCACGAGCTTGGTAGCTCTCCTCTGGACATGGTCCAGCACAAGTTTTAAAGTTTGGAAACAAACTTCTTATAGTTTTTAAACCTATCACACAGATTAAAGCTCCCACAAGTGGTCATCACAAAGATTGTTTTAATAGTAGAGCATCATTTTTCATTGTACATTTTGTTCCTGCCACCCTACAATTTTAATAGTTAAAAACATCAGGTAATTTTAGGTAATGGTCTCAACTCCTCCTTGTTCTTCCTGTCACTCTGCTTAAGTTTCTGAGATAAAGCAAGCTCTGCCCTGAGCTTTGGGAACACAAGATCAAAGATCATTCTCATCTTATTCGGCAGGCTATCACCACCCTGGACTCACTACTGAGCATGTGGCTTGTGTGTTCCTACATGCCTACGGAAAGGACAGATCTGCGTGTCAGCAGTTTTCCTAGGGAAAAATCCAGTAACAGCAGCACAAAGCCATCATAACATGTGGCTTGCCCAGAAACTTCCTTCTATACGAATAAATGGAATATTGGAACAAAGGAACAGAAAATTAGAGCAGAAATATGAGTTTTCTGAAATGTATCATTTGCAACATGGAACACGGGATTTTTGTTAATTCATTTTTAAATAAAGGCTACTAATTATTTTGGAGTGTAAAAAGAGAGATCACAGCAGAAACTTCAAATTAAAAAAAATCCCACAAAACACACAATAAATCTGGCTTACCTCCCACAAACACAAAACAAACTGTCATTAAGTTATCTCTATATGCATAGGAATTGAAGTTGAGCCCAGTCTCTCTCCTTTTTTCACACTGGATTAGGTGATAAGTTAGCCAGAAACAATCCAAAAGAGCTCCAAAACTATTCCTTATATGGCAGGTATCTTTGAAAGCTCCATTCTGCCCCTGAATTTGGCAGTTGTGAAGAGAACCTGTCTCATTTATCTGTATCATCTTTTTCCTCACAGTACTCCGAGAGGGTACAGCTCTCCTGACATCATTACACACCCTGAAAGTCAAGGCATTACGCCAAGGCATCTTTACCATTTCTGCAGTTCCCCTAGCATGATGATATTAAGAAAAAAGTTTCATAAGCAGCCCAAAATTACAGACAGCTCTCAACTGAATAAATATTTTTAAAAGCAACTGACATCAAAACCTACTCAACAGGAGGGAAATTTATGTAGTGACATGCTGCAGTTGCAGTGAAGAGGAGGAAATAACCAAACTTCTGCTACCCTTAGTGCTGACTCACCACATTCTGGCTGCAGGATCTGATATCCTTAAAGCTGCTCGAATTTTTAGAGATGTTCCCTAACGTAGTCAAGTTGCCTAGAACTGAGATAAAAATCTGTGTTCTCGAGTCCATAAGAAGGTGGCTGATACCCTTCAGGGGGTCAAGACAGCTATTAGAAGAAGAGTGGAAAATAACAGGCATTAAACAGGGCTTTTTGTTGTGAAGGGCAGCTGAGGTCATATCAAGACAGCTGCAGAAAATGATGTATTTATTTGTCCAAGTTTCTGAAAGCCATTTTCTCTTATTAGTATCCTAGTCCTTCACCCCAAACCAGCAATCAAACACTTCTAAGCAAACAAAAAGCCAGAGGCCTGAGTAATATAGGCAGCAGCTGGAGAACAGGAGGGACATCTGTCCCTTGATGCTACATTTCAGCACTGCTCCAAGCCAGGGGCATCAAGGGGCAACAGGGACCTCATGTGCTGCAAGTAAGACCTCATCTCAGGTTAGAGAGACAAAAAGACAGTCGGGAACATCAAAGTATTTACTATAACAAAATCAAATGAATACTAACAAAACAAATTTGATATCATAGATCTCATGAATCTGAACCCTCTTTACAGTACATGCACATATGCATCTGTGTTTGTAAGTTACACGCACGCCATGCACACATATATACTCACACACATGCTAAATACGTTCATAGAATTATATCACTGTCTAGGTTGGAAGGGACCTTTGAGACCATCTAGTCTAACCATCAACTAACTCCAATAAAAAACAACAACTCGTCACTAAAACACATCACTAAGCACTATGTCAAAAGTCTTTTAAATACCTCCAGGGATGGTGCCTCAACCACCTCCCCTGGACAGCCCATTCCAATGCTTAATAACCCTTTCAGTGTAAAAATTTTTCCTGATATGCAATCTGAACCTCTCCTGGCACAAGTTGAAGCCATTTCCTCTTGTCCTATCACCTATGACTTGGGAGAAGAGACCAACCCCCACCTCTCTACAACCTGCTTTCAAGTAGTTGTAGAGAGCAATAAGGTCTCCCCTCAGACTCCTCTTCTCCAGGCTGCACAACCCCAGCTCCCTCAGCCTCTCCTCATAAAGCTCACTCTCCAAAAGAAGCTTTGACATTTCCAGTCTTAATCCTCTCACCCAGAACAGATGAAATTTCACATTCTTCAAGGCTAACTGCTAGGCTCATTTGCTGAAACTAACTTTTCGTGATATGTCTGTTTGCTGGGAGGATGATACTTGTTTGACTCAAACTCACTCTGATTAGCCCTACACCAGTAACAGTCATTCCTGCCTTTGTCCAAATTAGTATGCCTCTTAAATTATGGAGTGAAGGTCACTTAACAGATCCTAGAGCAGGATAAAACTCTGGATAAAAATAGGATGGCACTGTCACTGTACTTATCAGCTAGATTCAGATCAGTTGTCAACCTTTATGTCTTTGCTATGTTTTATAATCTAGTATAAGATTACCAAGATAATTTACCTGAAAAATATTATAAATACTACAGATTATTAAATGACAGCTTTAGAAACAAATATACAAATATCACCCTTTCTGCTACACAGTTTATTCTAAATAAAAATTATTATTGTTATTATTATTATTACTACTACTACTACTAGTATTACTACTACTACTACTATTATTATTATAAACTATCTCCAGACATGCATACATACAGCATCAACCCACAGAGTGGCTGACAAAGAGGAATAGGGAACATTACTCCAATTTTGGACAGTAGATGTGAGAGTTTGACACTGCAGATGTCAAATATGATGAAAAAAAATAAACCCTGTAAAACCAGTCACGAGTGATTAGTAATTACAGCTTGCTGACACTGAACTGAACCAGAACAACTAACAGCACCAGTGCTTCTTACCCAGGCTCCTGCCCATCAAACCCATTCTTATGGGAGGGTAAGAATCACCTCATTCACCTTCTTTCCTCATGAAACCTTAGTATTGCATAGGCAGAGATTGCTCTCACAGAAAACACATGGAGTTACAGTGTGTCAGAGCCCACAGGCAAGAATAGATTTGTCAAAGGATCACAGTAGCCTCTTCTGCTACAAAGCTGACTTGGGGATTCACCCAGCCCATCTGCCACACAATGACAGGGACCAGGGGTCAGCATAAGCCAAAACTGAGGGGGAGAAAAGGGATGACATATCGCTCACTCTATAATCTTTAACAACTCTGCCTTCTACTTACAGAAGCACAACCCAAAGATGTGGGCTTAGAAAGAAAAGAAAGCACATGAGAATTTCCTGACACTCTCTTTTCTTCATACTTTAGAACTAAATACATTCCAAATAGCTATATCCACATCACAGTTCTTATGGACCCAGAGCTCATTCAAGGACTGCTGCCCCTGACTAGAAGGACCAGCAAGGCCAGAAAGGTTCTCTGCTATTGCCTTCTGGAAGATGGACAGCATCTTTAGATGTAGACAACAGCAGTATGAAATGCTTCCTTAAGTGCTGCTTCTCTATGCAGCTGAAAATATAAAGATCCTTGAAGAGCGGAGCACTGCAGACTGTACTGTTTGCAAGCTGTCCAGGAAATGAGTCTTTCCCTATAAAAAAGTGTTCAAACTACAAGCCAAGATGTTCAGGATCTCTCCCAAGTAATTTGATTTATGACAAATGTTATCTACACTTACCTTTTACTAATCTGCATATCATATGCTATATCTCATTCTATGAATGTAGTTACAATGTGGTTTGAATGTTGAAGGGTTTATGTACATCTAAAGTGTTTTGGAAACAAATATCTGTCTCATTCATGATAATCTAATTAAAAGAGGCTTTCTACTACTACACCACTATTTTGAAAAAGGTAACATGGAACATTGCGTATATTGCAGTGAGAAGAAATCTTACTCTGTGTGTCCAAGTAATGAGCACATGCAGAAAAAAAATATAGGTTATTGCAGCCTAAGTGAATTTTTCTGCAGTTTATAAAACCATAGTATGAAAAAAATACTGATATAAAAAGGGAGGGCTGAGCCTCCCTAACATTTCCACATCTTTAATTTTGAATGTTAAGAACATCCCTACAAAAATCTCATCCAGTAATGAAATCTGAAATGAAAAATGACCAGCCAGAAGTAAAAGTAGTCATACACAATTAACAAATTCATTCAACCAGCCAATAAATCAAATCAGCAAACCAGACTCTCTTAATCATGCAGTGGAACATTTTTTAGTGCTTCTTATATTGTACTTTGAGGAAGATTGGTTGTTTAATTCTTAACCATTTACAATATAGTTTAATGCCATTAAAAATTTAAGTGTCATTCAAGATTACTGTTTAGGAACATGTTGTTATTTCCAGGGACTTTAAAGATCATTGAGTTCCAACCCCCCTGCCATGGGCAGGGACACCTCCCACTAGACCAGGCTGCTCAAAGTCCCATCCAGCCTGGCCTTAAACACCCCCAGGGACGGGGCATCCACAACTTCTCTGGGCAACTTGTTCCAGTGCCTCACCACCCTCACAGGAAAGAATTTCTTCTTAATAGCCTGTCTAAATCTCCCTTCTTCCAATTTAAAACCGTTACCCCTTTTCCTATCACTACACTTCCTGACAAAGAGTCCCTTTCCTGCAGGCTCCATAAGGTCTCCCCAGAGCCTTCTCTTCTCCAGGCTGAACAGCCCCAGCTCTTTCAGCCTGTCCTCGTAGGAGAGGTGCTCCATCCCTCTAATCATTTCTGTGGCCCTCCGCTGGACTCATTCCAACGGTTCTATGTCCTTTCTCTGTTGAGGACCCCAGAGCTGGACACAGAACTCCCACTGGGGTCTCACAAGCAGAGAGTTGAGGGGGAGAATCACCTGCCACGATCTGTTGGTCACGCTTCTTTTGATGCGGCCCAGGATACGGTTGGCTTTCTGGACTGCCCAGCGTACGCTGCCAGCTCATGTTGAGCTTCTCATCCATGAGCACTCCCAAGTCCTTCTCCTCAGGGCTGCTCTCCAGCCATTCTCTGCCCAGCCTGTATTTGTGCCTGGGATTGCCACATCCCAGATGCAGGACCCTGCACTTGGCTTGGTTGAACTTCATGCCATTCGCATTAGCCCACCTCTCAGGCCTGTCCAGATTCCTCTGGATGGCATCCCTTCTCTAGCATGTTGACCACACCACCAAGCTTGGTGGCATTGGCAAACTTGCTGAGGGTGCATTCTATCCTACTGTCCATGTCTCCAACAAAGATGTTAAATAGTATTGGTCCCAGTACTCATCACCAGCCGCCACTTGGACATTGACCCGGTTGACCATAACCCTTTGAGTGCGGCCACCCAGCCAGTTCCTTATCCACTGAGTGGCCCATCCATTGAATCCATGACTTTCCAATTTGGAGACCAGGATATCGTGTGGGGCAGTGTCAAATGCTTTGTTTAAGGGGCCTAGCTCTTCCCTTTGTAGGTCAAACCTGGTACAAGCAGATATCAGACAGTTATTACTGCCTGAAGATCTTGCACTTTCTTTCCATCAGGGACCCATGAGGCCCTTGGGTTACAGACTCCAGGATAACTTCTTAAAATTTTGTCAAAGACATTTTGAAAAATTTCACTTACTATTCAATATCATGTGCAACAAGAGACTAAATTAAAAGAAACAGTAACTCTGGAGAAACTCAAAGAGAGAGTCTATTGAGAAAAGAAACAGCAGCTTGACTGAAGGCTGAAAAACCAAGCCACATTTCCTTTGCCTTTCAGTTGCAATTGTAGGCTTTGCCCCCCCCCCCAAGTTCATCTACTATTCTCTGACAGTTCCCTCATCTTTCTCCAGTTNTTTTAATTAGGAACATCTAGATACTGCTTCTGTTGAACTTTGCAACTGTATGCTTCAATGCAGGAGCTATATGTGCTTTTCATAGAAACCCATCATGAAATATAGGTAGAAGAGGCGAGAGCCAAGACAGTTCTCCTAGTAAGAGTGGATTCTCTGCAAGCACCAAACAATGCTCACACTCAAAACTTCCGAAATCTAGAGGGTCACTGAAGGACAAAATTGCCTGACACTCCCCGGCTTTCTTGTTTCTACCACACTCTGAGCTAAAATGTTGTTTATCGTTTTGCTTTTTTCCCTTTGGATACCGCTTCTATACACCTGTGACCTGAACTAGCACCAACTGAGCGCAAAGGACTGTGCTGATTCTCTGGGCCTTTTCCAACAGCAGGGGCTAGCTAGTGCCAATTTCTAGTGCCAGATTTGTAATGAAAGGTCACACAAATTCTTCTTTTCCAGATTTCCACTTTCTCAAAGAGGGCAGGGTGGAGAGCCCCTGCGAGGTGAGTCATGATCAAAACCCCCTACCTCCAATTCCAAGTATTGCAGCTATGATTCCTGACTAAACCTTATTAATCAAAGTCTCTGTACAGCAAGATCTTTATTTAGACATAAATCCTTTCAAGTCATCTCCAAACATGGGAATAAAACCAATTTTCCTCCTCCCAAACAGCTCCAACAATAGTCAAGCCCATCCCTGCATGCAAGAAAATTCACATGTACACTCATTCATAATCAATATACCATTTCTGAGCCAAATTTTCAAAAGGTAGTTTCCACCTGCATGCATACACTGCTGCGATAGTCTTCAGTCCACACTTACCCAAAGTTTATCAATACCACATGCCAGCGTCTACAAATCCAAACATGAACCAGGACCCTACCACATCAGGCCCTGTACAAAGACAGGAAAATAAATACACGCTCTTTGCCCCGAGAAGCCCACAAATACAAATTCAACTACAAAGGGGATATATCTGTAGGTGAGCATAAAACCATGCGTAGCAGGTACATTCAGGTATGTGAATCTGAGCAAAATCAGGCCTAAACACAAACACAGCACCTTGGTGCTTCTTTAAACATCTTGCCTGTGATATTACTGACATGGAACTTGGCCTGAAGACATACACAAAGATTTTGAAACAGAATTTTTTCAGGTGTCATAAAACAGGTAAATCAACAGAATCACAGCAAAACCTGTGAGTTAACTATACACATTAAATAGCAGCAAGGCAATTTTGCATACTCTGGACAACCCCCTGGTACTCAATTAAGATGAAGCACAGAAATAGCTTGTTCTTTTTTGAATCAAACTTCTCCTGGGAGGATGGTGAATGGCAGCTTGGAGCACCATGCATGGTTCCTGTTAGCTCTGTCTGGCCCTCCGTATCAGTGGGAAAGTAGCCAGGAAAGCAGAAAGAGTCCACTAAAGCAGAAAGTACTGCTTTTGCTCAAAAAAAGCCCTAACATCCTCAGTTCATCTGGCTCTGTACCAGAATAGTAGGAATTAAAAATTATTAAATGCAATTGTGGGTGGAGGGGAGGAAGGGAAACCCCCAACGATTATTTGGTAAAACACTATGTTAGGCAAGTCAACAAGCTTGCTGCTTGAGTAGTATTTACCCTGTATATTTTGACCCTCACAATAGTTGCACAGTTGCAGACAGTCTGCTCCCCAGGTAGCAAGCAAAGACAATGACCTGCCCTTATCCTTGGTGCAGCTGTTCTCCAAAATGACTTCAGTATAAGCAAATCACCGACAACTGTCCTGGAGCTCACCGCAGAATTCCATAGCTAAAATCTGCTGTGGTTGTTAATTCTCAGCACAGAAAAAAACCCACACGAAAAACCACCATCAAAACCCAACAGTTATAAAGGTCCCCTAAGGACACCGTGACTTTGCTGGGAGGACACAGTCTGCTACCACTTGCAGCCACACAATGCTGCTTGTCTGTGTCTTAGACAAGCTGCCTCCTTTAGGCAATACACCTAGGAGTGACACACAACACCACAAACACTTATTTGCAGGAAATGCTTTGCCCCGAGAACAATCAGAGCCTAAAGGAAGAACAGAGATACATTTTGTATTTTCCAGCTAGCACATGAATTTTGCAGGTCCTGCCACGCTAACAGCAAGGCTCAGAAGCCATTGCTTATGCCACACCGTGGGGCTATGCTTCTGCCCTCTTCTGACAATCCACTCCCCTGTGACCGTACTGTGATGGAGAGGGCTGGGACATGGTCACCTCAGTGAACACAGGCAGAAGAAAAAAAAGAGCTGAAAAAAAAGAGCTGAAAAAACAACAATTAAAGGAGAGGTAGAGGGACAAGTTTTGTCTGTGACTTGACCTGAAACTCAGACATGGTTTATATTTCTGGCATTCTTGTGGAACTCAGTGTAGGTAACACAGGCAGATATCATGCTCTTTCCACACCTTAGTTTCCCCATTGCTCAAAAGTGTATACATGCATATAAAGGAAGAGGAAAAAAAAGACTGTTTGAGTATAAACTGCTTTTCCGCATGCCTAGTGTGAAAATCCTATGTTTTGCACCTCTGGATTACAATCATAGTGCTCAAGTAAACTTTGGAGCTACTTGTTCTGGGAAGTCTTGGAGTTGAAAGAGGCCTGGGAATTTCAGAGTGATGATAAATATCTTATTTTTTCTCTCTTAGCTCTTTGGCTGGAAAGGCATCTAGCCTCACAGAAAGCCAGAGTTGTCTTTTCGAACAGCACACAGTCAGTCCAAACCCCACGGCTCTGTTTGCACACCTCCGGGCCAAGGATGGTCCAGAAAAAGGGATCATGTATCATTATCTCAGTTTTTCAAACGGAAAAGGGAGGAACACATGATGGAGGTCATTTGTCTCATATCAACTAAAACACTAGGAACAGCACCAGGAACAAGTTCTACTCTCCTCGTATCTCAGCCTGGCGTTTGTCCAAGTGATTTGGGGGTTTTTGGTTGGTTTTTGTTTTGTTCTGGTTTTGAATTTACTAATCTAGAGATCCACGTAACTCCACTGTTTCAAACACAGTCTTTCTTACCTCTTTTGGTTGCTGGTGCCTCAGAGCTGAACAAATCTGCCACGTGTGCTCAGGTTTTGGCAGCAGCAGGGCTGCAAGGTGGCTGCTGTGAGGAGACACAGCAGGTTCCTCAACAGTCCCACCCAGCCCGTCAGTGGAGCTGGTGGTGCCGCTGCGAAAACATTCTCCCAAGAGGGCACAACGCTGCACAGGCAGCCAGGAGTGACAGGAAAAGTGTGAGGAACATTCCTGCTGGCTGCCAGGCTGGAGGGAGCTCAGGCTGCTGGAGCAAGGATCCCCTCACTACCACCCAGGAAGGTGTGAGGGAGGGAGGGCAGAGAGGGACCGTTATGGTGGGCTGCAGCCCCACTCACCATCGCCCTGTGCCTCTCCGGGCAGAGGAGCTGGGAACGAAGGAGCAAAGATGAGCCTGAGTAAAAAGAGGTGGGAGGGAGGTACTTCAGTTTTTGCCTTTGTTTCTCACCATCCTACTCTCTTTTTAATTGGCAATCAATTACATTAATTTTCCCTAAGCAGGTCTGTTTTGCCCATGACAGTAACTGGCAAGTGATCTCCTCATCTTTATCCCAACCCACGATCTCTTATATCTTATTCCCCACCCCCTGCCCTGTTGAGGAGGGGAGGCAGAGAGTGGCTGGGTGGGCGGCTGGCAGCCAGCCTGGGTCAACCCACCACATTAAGTTAGCCTGGTTTGCAGGCATGCATATCAAGATTAAAGAAAACCACAAAAAAACCACCCACTTCTGTCAAAGGCAGTCCCTTTTGTATTGGGCACAAAAAGCCCACTGCATGGCTTGTCACAGAATCAGTCACTGACTTTTCCCACCAGACCTTCTGCTGTCATACTGTCAGCAGTTCATTTCTCCCTGCCTGCTTCTATACCCCCCCAGTAAGCAGAAAATAAATTCTGGAGTAAAGCACTGTAACACACTGCACATAATCAGACTAGTGATACCTACACTAAACATGACTTCACACTAGAGCCATCTTCCCAGCTTATTATTTTGGCACAAATTAGTTTCTGATTCAGTCATGCTGAGAAAACACAAGGAAATGAAGAAAAGGAAGAGTTCTCAAAAATTAATTAAAATAAATTAGTTCCTAATGGAGAACAAAAGCCTAAATTTAAAGCCATTATTAAATGCTAATAACAATAAGATAGGCCCAGTTACCTCTTGAGTAGAAGCTTTCCATTTTATGGCATTTACTTAAAGGAACAGCATAGTACAACAGACTCTGGAGAGGCCAGGGATCTGTAGGGTGGGAGAAGATGGGGAGGATGCACTGTAGTGTTAGAAACTCCTGAGAAGCCAGGAATATTTGTGGATTTCTCCCCCTACATGCCTACTGACGAGCTCCCGGCTCAGCATGCCCTGCTCACTTGAGTTGGCTCATGTGTGTACAAGTGAACGGACTGTGAATTGTCATGAATTCCTAGCTCCCATGATGAGCAGAGCAAACTGAAAGATCAAGTGACTGAGTATATATATTCAATTATATTTAGCTTGCCTTTGCAAAATCAGGTTAACAAGAGGGGAAAAAAAAAAAAAAGGAAAAAAATAACTAGCAATTTCTGCTTTTCTGTAGAAAGTATAGGATAGTGTATTCTTACTAGCTGATGTCCCTTAGATGATTAGGGAACATGAACAAAAGCCCCCTCAAGTTTCTTAGAGCCTTGCTGAGAATACCTCTACTACATTGACCCCATTCGAAGTCTTTTTTTTTTTTTCCTTTTTAACATGAACTTCAAATATCAAGTGATGTGGCTCTTTATTGGTTATCTGAGGTATGCAGTGCTTATTTACATTACAGAAACAGACCTCCTCTACAGAAAAATACAGGCATAGAAATGCAAATTACTTAGCTGTTTCTTATTCTAGAGGACAACACCCAACTAACTTGCAATCTTAAATAAAAAGGGCCATGGACAGTTTGAGCTTACCATTTTTATGACAGTGATCAATGTTTAGCTTGCTTTCGTTATAAATATGATATCAAAGTAATATTATCCAAGAATTTTTAAGCACTATAAAAACTGTGCTAGATGGTACTTCATCACAGTCCTAAACTAGACAGGTCAGAATATTAAACATTATGCTAGGACAGGAGGTGCAAAAAAGGAAAAGTTTAAGGGCATCTCTCCCTCATGTCATAAAAACCGTATCCGCTCCACAGCACAACATAAGGCAACAAATAAACAAATGAATACCAGCACAGGCGTGTACATTCATAGAACATTAAGCAGCCCCCAGGGAGATACCTGCTTAGTTCTAAAGCAGGAGAATTGGGCATCCCAATGCATCTCACCAGGGCTCATTAACTCCTCTAGATGCTTCAGCAACAGCCTGAGCATCCCACAACTGTACTTCATTACATGGTATAACACACTGATACCGATTCAGCTACAGCCAAGAGTGGACATTGCTAGCTTCCTGCTAAGCATTCTTTTTTTCCAAGATAAAAAAAAAAATGGCTTTAGGGCCAAAGCTATTGTTTTTCTGCTTTTTATATGGCATCAACATGCACTGCTCTGTGACTAGAGCTTATAGGTAGTTCGCCTCACTGATAATTAACGAGATAGTTTAAATCAGCACACAAACCAGCAAGAGGTGCCTTCCAATTTTGCTCTGAAATTAAATTTCAGAAAAACTGAGGAAGTGTGGAAATGCAAAGGTCAAGTAACATAATACTAAAAAGAGACTTGGACCACTCTGTGTCACAAGAACTGGCTGAATAGATCCTTCATGAGCTTCCTCCAAATGCCCATATGCTCAAACGAACAGAATAAAGCCACACTTCATCTTTGACACCTTGAGAGGAAGACGCTAACACCCACCTGCATAAATCACTGAGGAAGCAAACTGGTAACAGAAGCAAACTAAAAAAGCACAGAAGAACAGCCAGTAGAGTGGAAAGAAAAAGAGACCAAGAGCTGCTGGTCACATGGACAGCACCGCAACGCAAGATCTTGAGCAGTGTTAAAACCAGCTTTGAGCAAAGGTCTTCAAAACACCCTGCTCCCTAGTTGGTTTTGCCTTCCATGAATCCCAAAGCAAAACAGTTACTTACATTCTTTCTTCACTGAAATAAAACTTCACACTTTCACTATGAATGGTTCACAATAAGAACAATTCTAACACTAATCACATGACAGTATTGAACCTCATTTCCCCCATCACAGAGCTTCTATACTGGAGGACAAAACCAAGCCCCGCAAGTGAAAGGAAAGAGTGTTCATTTATCAGTCTGCACTACCACATCCCCTGACCTATTTTATTACTAAAAATAGTCCCTCTTAGGTCACTGCTGTAAATTGAATTCTGCTGCTTCATTGCCCACTGCAATCTAACAGAACTGCATGCTGCCTACACACAAAACACTAAGTAGGTTAACTTATTCAGTGCCAGGGATGCAGCCAGCCTTCTCATATGGATAAAAAGAAAGACAAAAATCATTTTGCTTAAAATGTTTGAAATGTTTTCTGCAATGCGGTTTAAGCCCAAGCCCAATTATTTGTATTGCATTGTGAATATAAACATATAAATGGTTGGCCTGGCTTCCCATTTGCCCACATTTACAATATGTTTTTCAATATTTTTCTTGCAAAATGTATTTTCAGAGTTATAGTGTTACAAGTGATGGAATAGCAGCCCAAGTGACCTCTATTGACCAAAAATCTTAAGAGGAACAACAGTCAAGTCTTTCTCATTAAGGCCCCTCGCTAAGATAAGTCTAAATTGACACAAAAAAGAGGAAATAAATCAAAATATTCTGAATTAAAAAGAAAACACCTGCTTTCATAAGGACAGTACTCTGTATTTATAATTCTTAATCCAAAGCATCTCATGACTCTCACACCTTGAAGCGAACTGGCAATTTTTAACCCAACAGACACAACATTACTTAAAAGAGAGAGGAAGATAAAGGTATGAATTTGACAGTGCAAGAACTTATTACAGGATCGGGAACAGGAGACTGAAATAGGTATTATTGAACACTTTTAATATGTGTTTAATATGGAAGAAACACAGAAATATGCGATGTCCTTGCCAATTTATTTGAGCCAGACAGAATAAGATTAGCATAAGCATGTTTCCCTGGGCTATTATCACATCTTCATTTCATTACTTCAATAGCTTTCCAAACTTAAACAAACACACCCAAAAACAAAACTCAAAGATCAAAGACAACTGACTTGACTTCATTGTCAGCTTTTTGCTTAAACCACTGCAAATTCTGTTGAAAATATCTTAGTATGCAACGAATGCACACAGAGCTGAATCATTCAACTGATTTGTGGCCTCACTAACCTAACTTTATCGTTATTTAGTTATGAAACCAAGTTTCCCACTTCCTGCTATTCTAAAGATAACATCTGCCAAATCTGAGCTTTCTTGTCAGAGAATAAAATCCAGTATCTTCAGGAGACAAAATGGTCTCAGCTCTGCCCGAGTTTCAGCTGGTGTCATTTCCTGAGATGCTGGGGGCACTGTGGGTCACGACTTGTGTGAGAAAACTATGTCCTCCCCAGCTCATAAAGATGAGCTGAAATACATGCGGACCATCACTTAAAGGAGAACTCTACAGCCTCTTGTCAAGGATACATGAAATGTGCTTACAGAAGAAAGAGGAAACCAGCCTTGCCAGCCAAGGTGCAATTCCCCATTGTTTGCAGTCACACAATCCACATTGCAAAGCAGCTGGGGTCTGCATCTCTGATAACCTTGGTAACTCTGAGCACCAGATTTTCAACATCTTGCTACAGCTTGACTAGGGATTAAATGAAAAAAAAAATATTAATATTTTCTTACTATTATTATTGTTATTAATAATATTATTATTTTTATTATTATTTCTAGCTAGTACGTCAAGGTGAAGTTGGTCTGTTGATACATATCTTTCAAAGGTATATTAACCACTTCAGTAGTATCAATTCATAGGGTACAGGTGATACACTGGAGAAGCCTGGTGTACGGGGACAGTTGTTCTTAAATGAACCTGTTCTTTTCTGAAAGGCCGGTTAGTCCCCAGAATGCAAGAGACATGGGTATTAAGTTATTTACAGAATCAGGACATGGAGTCCTCACCACTTTTTATGAGAATAAGCATGTTTTATAGCTTTAACCTGCATAACTAATGAGTCCTTTCAACAGGATGGTCTTTTAGACATTTAGTTTCTGAGATAAAAGGCACTTACTGCTGTAGCATTTCTTAGGAGTTAAGCTGGAAGTCAATGCAGTCACTGCCTTTCAAAGATACGTAACTTCATTCACTTCTTGAACTCTCCCAGTAGCACTTCTGCTGTATAGCACCATCCTCTACTAGAAATCCCACTTATAGAAATAAGACTACTCTCAGAGAGATATGGTCAAAACACTCTGAAGTCCTAACAGATTATTCAACAGGTCAGATAACTAGCAGGAATATCAGCTAAGTTAGTATTAGCAAGATAAACAACAGTAATAAAGTAATGATGCTCAGCAGAAGTGAAAATAAACTACTTGCAACCACTTTTCTACAATCAGAGTACATGAAAGTAAGACATCATTTGCATAAGTATTAACTACCTAATTAACAGGATGGTGAGTAGTATCTCAGCCTTCATTACTATAGTTAGTATCACACTTTGCAAGTAAAAATTTTGTATAAGTTTGCAAACCAACTGAGTACTTGCCAAAACAAAAACGAGAATGGCGGTTTATGTAGCTCTAAGGTCTTCCAAGACCTATTTAAACTGTTCTTTATGGATCATTAAGATAAAATCTGTGCAGCTTTCCAAAGTGCTTGGATCTACTAAAATGGATTTAAAAGTACAGTGGAAGTACATATGCAACACTACTACTGAATTTCTGGGGAAAGAGTAGGAAATACGTAATCCGTTTTGGGTTAAAGGTCAAAGACAAAATTAAACAAAATACTATTTTTTTCAAAATATGTTTCAGTCCCAAACCATGCAGATTATTATTTAAAACTTCAACCAGTTCATCATTTAGGGTGGATTCTGCACGTCACTATCTTCTGACAGTGGGGAGCTGCAGAATCAAGTCTTTCATGTTTCAGCATCTAAGAAAATTTAGGACCCTTACTAACCATCTGTTAGGTCCACACCAATCAGACGTACTAATTAAATTAACTGCCACATCTTAACTTCTATCATAGAAAATTATAAACTACAGAAATATTGGTACAAAGACCAAAAAAAAAAGGCACTGAGACCTGAACGAGCACTCAGGTTAGTTAGTGGCATGTGGGTACTTAATTCAAGAAGACATTTTTACCCTACGGTGCCTTCTGCGTTTGGCCTCTTCTGTAAGCAGTGAGCACAGAAGTTCAGCTGCCTGAAGGCCCACATAAAGCCAGGAACAGGTCTCTGCATCACTTGGGTACTCCGCAGATTGATCAACAACAGTGTTGTGAAGCTGGTTTTGAAACAGGGGTCAAGGCTGGGCAAAACAAAAGCTGTTCCTTGTGGCCAAAAAGTCACACCACCTTCTCTTCCAGGAAAGAGAAGTCCTTGAAGCTGAGGACCCCCTGCAACTACCACTGCTCAGGATATACAGAAGAGTGCACGAGGCTGCCAGCTCATATTCACACTTGGTAAAAAAAAGGATTAGCTGCCATCTCACACTCCATTCTGAACACCTGCAAACAAGTGCTAAACCAGCAGGACATCTCCTTCTGCTATCAGTGTTTTGCCTCATGCTTGCTTGGTCTGTTTCTTCAGTGAAGAGACCCCTTGGAAACCTCCACGTTTCCTAGCACCTATGGGAACACTTGTAAAGTAACTGCATGGCATAGGTGCCAAATCATCAGCTGCAAACCCATCTCATCTGCCTTAGTCTCCAGCAGCTGCAAAATTAAAAATAGCTGTCATAGGCAAACCACAAGTGAAGATGAGAATGTTTGCTCATTTATTTCAGGCTGATAATGGTGTCACTGTTGACATGTTTGGGCTCTGAAAGGAGCACTAATGAGGAAATGGACAAAATTATAAAGGCAGAAGAAGGAACATTCTAAAATAGGAATGGGAAAATTACCCTCCTTTTAAATTTACATGGAAAATCTGACTAGCCATGACAAAATAATGTGCTTATTTGGCTCTTTGAGATGAATTCCTGGTAACTACAAGCAAAGTAATCATTCAAAGCAGCATTTTCAGCTTTTAAAAATTCTTACCCTGACCAAATAAGGCTATTTTATCAGGTATCGAAATTATATACCATCATTGCCTCCTCATGACTTGACAAAGACATGGTAAATAAGGAAGGGAATAATATTACTGTAGAAATTTCTCTCTTGCTTTTAGTCACCTCCAGGCAAACCCTAAAATTTACAAGATACTTTCAGCACACAGAAAAGGAGGAGCCTTCTGCAAGAATGAGAAGTTACGTTTTATCTAGCGTAGCAGCAGTATTACCTATGTACCTTGTGTATTTTTGCTGTTATGTTGTCCATAAAACCACTAAAATATAATTCTCATTTTGTGAGCCAAACACAGGGTGGGGAGTGTGTACAAAGACTGACGCAGAGTTCACTTGCTTCATTCATAAAAGAGCAGTAGTTGCTGTGTAGCTAAATGCTGCAAGGGAGTTATTTGGGAAGGAGAAGGTGTTATTTTCATGAGGTGAATCCCTACGCATTAGTCATATATTTATCAGATTTCCTCTAGTACTAAATAGGCATGTAGTCAAACCTCAGGTAACCCAAAGTCAGTGCTGTCTCCTGGGGCTGCAAGCTAGGTTTCTTAAATCCTTGGCACGGTAAAGAGTCACCAGTGCAACTGAAATTTCCAAATAATTTCTGAGCTACAGCTTCCCACCACTGTGTCACAGGGAACAGATACCTCTGAAAGGGCCAGGTTCACTGAAAGGCTACCTGACATTCAGGAGCAGGAAAACAGCCAACTTTCAATTATCAGCATCCAACCATGAAAGACATCTCTGGAGGCTTTCGGATAAACATGGTTCTAAAATATATAGAATTAAATGCTGCTAAACAGAAAAGCATCAGGTGCAGTATAAATTGATCTACATACTTACAGTAATGATCTTACGTATATTACACCCTAGCAAAGGCTTACATGGTCAGATATAGCTGAACAGTGGCCATTGACAATGTGCCCCTTCAAACTGGATCCCTGCCAGGTCTGTAAGGAGCCCAGACACAGATACAGCTATGGATTCTGGAGGGGAAATTCTCCTGCTGCCCTGCAGCCAACGAGGATAACCCTGAGGGCTGCATCAACCCCTGAGGCTATGCCCTCTCCACAGGCAGCAAACCCAGTGCAAGGCCTGCTCTCAACCTCATTCTAAGCTGAAACCATAAATATAAAGCCTAAATATGAACTAATATTAACATATGAGTTCACATTACCTAATATTAAACACAGCTTATCACTGGGATTACATGGGTCTACACTGTTTTTTGGCATTGCTACATGCCAAGATAACACAAGAACTGGCATTTGGACCACAGCATAACACAGACAATTAAATAAGAATTTGCCACTGAAGTTGTTTTCACAGTCACTTCTGAGAAGATGTTCTGACCACTGTAATATATTTTACCTTTTTAGTTTCATCACTGCACTTAAATATTGCATTTCAGTTCAGAAATAAGCAGGATCATCACTGAGATCCACTTACTGGCATTCAGAGTTTAAGGAGAACCTTGGTTTAAGATGACAAGTCTTTTAAGGTACTAGACTTTTGGTCAGGCTTCTATCATTCACTTATTAGTTACATTTGGGTATGACTGTCCCAGAAGCAAGAAGCTACACAAGAATGAATTTTAAGAGTTTTATGGAAAATAGCCAAGATTTGCATACACTGCTTAAGTGCTCATGCAAATATTCCTCATTTGCAGGATCACAATATGCACACTGGAAGCCTCGCTATGTCACTTCAGCTATGTCTTGAATTTGGCACACATACACAAAATATCTGTCTCTTGGAAATTACATATTCCACCTCTCTACCAAGAAGAAAATGCTGTGTTTTCAGCTATCACATTTGCACAAAGTTTTTACATGTTTTAGACACAAAGCCAGTATATTTCCTTCCAGTATATTTGGTAGAATAATTCTCCGAAGAGAAATGCCTTGCTGGTTTATCAGGAAAGGGAAGCACCTTTTGTGGTTTTTACAAACCTAATTCCCCCCTTCTCCTTTGAGGCTGCTGTTCTGAACCAATCCACTGATGAAGACAGAGGATTTGTACATGCTGGAGGCTGAAGTCTTTTACTTATTTACAGTCCACTGCTCCTTTTGTGCAATGCAGCTTGCGGTATTCTCAAGAAATGTCCACTACTTTGAATGATTACAGACTCTGTTCTCTTTCTGTTTGGCATTAACTTGCACGAGGCAGTCAGTCATTCCAGTTTGATTACCATGAAGAACAGCACCACCAATGCATGACAGGAGAGCTGAGACTACCCTTAAGATGACTTTGTTTTATCAAGATAAATATTCCATGCAAAGTGTCAGTCTAAGTCTGGAAGAGAAACCACAAAAGATCCTGAACAAGAGACATTCGGCCTTAAGAAGGCATCCAAGCAATGCTAATATAAAACGAAAGCAGTCTTGGGAAAACACAAATAAGGACACCAAAAAGTTGACACCAAATTTACAAGGGTCAGAGTAGATGAGTTTTAAAGGAAAGCCCGATTACCAGATACAGAAATACTTAAAAATACCTTTCTGCTATAGTCTAGACTAGCAGCCAGTGCTTGGAATTCTATTAGAAGGGAATGAACATTATTTTAAGTATTAATATTTGTCCTGGTTTGAGGTAAAATGAATCAATTTTTTGTTTTACAATTTTACTTTCCTAGCTCTGCCTCTTCTAACTAAACTCTGAAATTAACAGCACATTGTTCAGAGCTGTTTTGTCTCACAGTGATAAGACCTGATTATAGCAAGGAATGGTATGCAGAGAGGCCCTTGTTTAGACTTATTGCTAGAAGAAC
>VZRU01019159.1:158614-182081 GCA_013398155.1 Pedionomus torquatus | reverse complement strand
GGTGACGTGGTCGTCATCCTGGGAGCTTGATACGGTTTTGTATATACTTTATACTTTTTTTTCTTTTTTAAAAATTTTCTTTTTATTATTTACTATATTATTATTGTTTACATTTTCATTAAAATAGTTTATTTTTTTCTAAACTCCTGAATCTCTTAAATTTCTTCCTCTCCTCTCTTTCTCTTAAAGGGGAGAGGGGGGGACACCATCTGCCTTTTCTGATTTTGGTCAGAACCATGACAATATTTTACATTATTGTAATACAAAAAGAAAAAAACTAAGTTATTTCACTGTGGTCCTGGAACATGAATGAAAGAGAAATAAACGACATCCAAAAGTTATTCCCGTACATCTGTCTTCATATCTTTGTACACATACAGACATGTATGCAAATGGTCTACAAATCTGAGTTAGCACCTCATGCACATCTAGAAAATGATCCAGTTGCTTCCTCTAAGGGCTAAAGTAACAAAGCAACTGCCTGCGCATGCCTGGTTCTGACATTAGAATCAGCATAAATAGTTAACAATTATTTTACGAAGGGGCTGCAATCTGGACAGAAAGTAAGAAGCAATTCAAGAGTATTACTATACAATCATCCTGAATCACCAGAATACGAAAACAGTAAAAATTTGAAAAGGAATACCCAATGCCAGCAATCAATCTGATACATCATAAGGACCCTGACTATCATTCACCGTGGTGCAATTCACACTGACTTAAGAATTCAAGAAGTTGGGCCGCCAAAGACATGTGTGTACAAAAAAAAATGAATAATCTTAAATAACTCTAAAAAAATTGGCTGAAATAACTCAGATTCTGTGCAAGTGCCATGCATTTCAATTACCTCGAAAGTGTACACCAAAACCATTGCAGAGCAGTAAGACAACTAACACGCACCATCCATGTTTGAAAGCTGCCAGACACGAGTTCACTAGTTCTGAAAGAGATCAAGTCTTAAAGTTATACTTAAAGTTACAAATTGTTGATGGCAGCTGACTACACTAGAAGCGAGCGAAGTTCATTTCCAGAGAGACTTATTTGGCACAGTTCCACAGGGGCTTTTTAGCTATTGCTCTTGCTAGGGACAACTTAATAGCTGAAATCCAGCTCCTCCAAGCCATGGAGCAGCTTCAAAAAATCCATATAAAAGTTAAAAAACACAGACAGATCGTTGCACTGTGCAATCAAAACTTAACCTTCCCACCGTATACCAACATATCACATGTTCTTGCACTGTTTTGTCAGCAATCTCCCTCGGTGTAGTTTCTCTATATTTAGGGATAGAGAATGTATCTATTAGATTCTATCCCAAGCTGAGGGGAAAATAATTAGACAGAAGCAATTTCTGCTTAACATTTGCTTGCTTAAATTTAGGGAACAAAACTTTTTTTTTTTTTTTTTTTTAATTTCTGCATCTAGAAACATCTCTCATTTTGTTATATCATATACAGAATACCAAATGGAGGCGTATTATACTATAGAAGGCATTTATTCATCAAGTTACAGCTTTGCTGTACTGCAGCATCAGCAGCATTTTACTGTCTTGGCTGAGTGTTTAACAGCTTACAGCGTGATTCAAACTTGACTTCAAGCCTGGTTTTTCTATCCAACACTAATGCAGCTCAGAAGACTGTTTTACAGTGCTACATAACAGGCTGGAAAACAGCTCTTCACAAGATAAAATACCTGCTCTGTGCCTAGCTTTTTTTCTGTGGAGCCAGTACACAAGAGAACAAGTCATTCCACTGGGTAAAAATGAAACTGGACTTCAGACAAGTTGTACCTAAAGAGTTCTTGCCCATGTAATCCCTCCCATACTTGTCCTACACTTCTGTAAGGAGATCACAAAATTTTGATCTAGGATTTTTGCCTAGGTTTTAGGGTTGAAAGGAGGAGCTCATATCCTATGACTTTACACTGGACAGTAAAACAAGGTTTCAGCCAGCCACAGAGTGTGGATCTGTAACGCTCTGTTAGCGGACGAAATGAAAAAGCTATGTAATTCATGGCAACACGGACTCCAACAAATTGTGATGAGGGTAAGATGGAGTGTCCACAGCAGCAGGGAGTGGGGTATGATGACTCAGGCAGGACCTCATGGTTTCAGTTCCCTTGGGCCCACCACACAGTTCATTCAGCACTCCTGCTGTGGAGCCTGCAAGCTCAGCATCTCCAGCAGACAAAGTCCTCTTGATTTCTTCTGACCTTGCCCCAGATATCCAACTGAGTGTCTTCCAACGGAATCCCAAGCATAAAGAAAGCATAAGCACATTTACTATCGTTATTTAGTGGGTGACTACACTGCTGTACTTTGATGTCTAAAGCTGAACTTTTCTCAAAATTTTCTCTAATCCTTAACTCTTATGGGCAGAGATCACCAGTTGAGAACATATGCTTCAAGGATTAGGGTGAAACTCACCTTTGTTTCTAGTCAAAACAATTACCAGGTTTGACCTCCAGCCCTGGGGACTTAAATGAATGCACAAAGTCCCTGAAATAATAAAAGTTCCTTGTTCTTGGGCTTTAACTCCTCACACCGAACTTGCAAGTCAACATTGGGCAGAAGCAACCAAAAGATCTTTGCAGAGGAAACAATCTTCCAAGTCAGAAAGCAACAGCTTCACCAATCATAAGAAAGCTAGAAACTGAAAATATACAGAAATGTACAGCCTATGAAGACAGATGAGGCACATCTCATACAAAAGAGTTATAAGACATCCCTTTCAATTATGATACTCTAACAGTAGCTACCCTAAATACCTAGAGGGAAAAGCAAACAAAAAGACCAACCACTCCTGTTCAATTTCCAGCATTTAATTTGCTTGCTGGGGAATCCCTTTGCTTAATAGGTATTTATGCTCTTTTCCTTGCAAGGAACATGTTGCCATGGAGCACTGATCATGGGCCTTAGTGAGTGATTCTGCCTTTCTGCTTCCCTCCTATTTTTCTGGTTTTTTTGAACTACGCATCCTTCACTGGAGGGACTGTGTCTTACTAGTAGTTAGCCTTAACCTTTCGCTACCTATGCAAGGCAAATTCATAGTAAGCTGCAATTATATTTGTTTTGATTTCAGTCAATGGTCTCATCCAATAGCTGCTCTTAAAAGTCTTTCCTGATTTTTCACTGGCACTTTGCTTTGACAGAATTGAGTTTCCTTTCGTTAGAGCAAGAAGGTGGCAGATGGGAGATGGAGGAGGATCCAAGCAGACAGAGAAGCACTGCACAAGACTCATACTGAACTTGTCAACAGAACAAGATTTCTTTACTACAGTGCTTAAAAAAATCTTAAAAGCAGCTGCTTCATTATTCAACAAATCTACAAGGGCTATATAGTAGCATTCAGGCTTCCTTATTTTACGGTATCCAGAATTTACCTGCAAAGAATCTTGACTTGCAGGTAACTCAGTCAAAAGCAGACTATCAAGAGTGAAGGAATCTGAGTGACATCTGGGTGACAGCAAACCATCATACTATTCTTGCTGTAAATGGCAGGCAACACAAGGCTTGGGTGTAAGCAGAATACATTCGTATTCCTGCTTCCTTTCATTAGTAGGTGGCAAAATGAGTCGCAGAGGGTGGGGGGAAGAAAGATTAGAAATAGGGTGAGTGGTCTTAGGACAGCAAGGATAACAAATTCTGATATCTTTAACAACTTTCCTTGCTTGGGTCTACAGAAAAAAATTCACATAAGCATTATGGTTATGACTGGTCAGATGTACCCAAAAAAGCAGCACAGATTGGCAACCCTGATTATGTTCCCATCCTGGCACAGGGAGGCTTACAGCTGCCTTCTTCCTGTGTGGCATTTCTGTATAGTGGAAGAACAGGAGAACTTCACTACTGGGACTAAAGGAAGACTCCAGGTTAAATATCTAAAAGCTGCCTATGAATGCTTTCATCACCCACCAAAAGGTCCTGTAATAGAGGAGACTAAAGTCATGTTCAGTGACCACACATCAGATGGTGGAGAGCGCCGTTCAGTAACTCATGGCTGGGCACAGAGACTAGTGAGCCTTTTCCTCTCCTCTGTACAAAAGTAACACAAGCAAAGTACTTACTTTTCTTGCCTACGTAACCACTTACTTCTAAGAAAAGGGCAGAATTACCCATGCATTGGGTCTGCAACATGGAGAACAGATAAATGCTACAAATTTGTCATACATCATCCTGCATGTTCAATGTGAAGCACTCAATCTTATGAATTCATATGCAACTACGATATCTGAAATAATCCCATTTGGAAGAATCAGGTACAGAACTGCCCTTGAAATAATGATCACAGATTTAATATACTATATTACATAAGCAGGTAACAGTAAAAAATTATGAATTCTTCCTATCAAAACCAGGGAACAATTTCTTTTGCAGGAGTGGCAAGTAAGCATTTATTAAATCATTATCACAAAAAATGCACATTGGCAAATGTAACAGCAAAATTCTGTTAATACAGCAAAATTCAGCAGGCTACACCGCAAAACAGTACTTAACCATTAAGCATACATACATCTTTCACCATTGACGTATCACACACCAAGTATCCTTTTTGTTCATCTAGAAGTACAACATGTTGCAGGGCTTTAAGAGATACACTTTTCACCTCGTTCAATTTAAAGAGACCTTGAAATGTTAAGAACAGGAAAAAACAGTACAAGAGAAAGTATGCAGGAGGCAACAGTTCAGGGGAAAAAAATAGTAAGTTTGTAAGCCAAAGCAAATATGCCTTTCAAGCAAAGTGAGCTCCCTAATCAAAATTTAACCTTTATGGATTGTCATCCTGCCCATTATCTAAGATGTCTCAACTCAGCAAGAGAGCACCTGCTGTCACTGAAAATCAAAGGCATAAAGAAGACAACCTGCAGTTTACCATCTCCCACATTTACTTGTTCTATCTTTTCACACCTCAGATTTGCCACCAAGGTCAGAATGGGTTAAATATTTTTTTTTAAATAATAGCAAAATGCCTAGAGAAGCAGAACGAGAAGTTACTAATGATGAACCCTAATAGAAGAATTTCCCCATGTTTTATAAAAATGTTTGGAGCCTCATCCACAAGGAAAAAATTGGAAACTCATCAAGTTCAGAATCCTTTCTATTCAAAGTTCTTTCCTACAGAGAAAAATGGAAACTGGAATCTTCTAGCTGTGTATGTCCTTCACTCATCAGAAAAGGACTGTATCTTGCATTACAGAACATCTCATCAGCATTCTGTATCTGGGGGATACAGAACAGCCTGATTCTCTTTTACAAGGTAAGAGGAGATTTGAGAACAGCTTATAGATTTTTAAGTCACTAGCACTGCAGGTCACAATATCAAAACTCTGATAATCTGCTACATTTCGTGAAGTTCCCCAGAGGAACCCATCTCTGGGAAAGCCAGCGGAAGGGCCATAGAGGACATTGGCAGTTACTCTTGCAGTTGATATAAGCACCAGAAAGTTCACTGCAGTACAGCTTCTAATGAGCTGGCTGAAGGGACTTCAAGAAAAGGTGTACAATGGCTATAACCTCACACAGAACAGCCCAACAGTTTCACCCCTTCCACTTACTGCCTTCCATCTTGCCCATCATAATCACTTTACAGTAATCTAGTAATTTGTTCCTACACAAGACTACAGAGCAGGGATATAATAAGGTGTTGAATCTCAACAAAAGGGAGAGAGAAAACAGCTAAACCTATAACATGAATTCCTGGCATAATGTAAAGGCCTTCCTAGAAAACACTTAGATTAGCAAAACAGTGCCATAATATATAAAAGCGATGTTTAAAACAGAATCAATACATCACATTCTTATATTGATTATTCCATTAGATTTGTAGAGAGAAATATATTTAGGCCAGAAGACTTACTAAGCTACAGAAAAAAAATAGGAAAAAAAAATCAAAAATATATCAAGAAGCATTCGGCATACTGCTTTTTAAAATCATTACAATTTTGGAGGGTTTAGTTGCAGTTGGTGGTTGGGTTTCTTTGGTTTTAAGCACACTGGCAGGCGTGCTACCATCTTAGCAAGTTTAGAGCTACCACATTCAAATACACAGGCAATACAGGCATTTCACTCCTCAAAGACTGATGGGCACCAAGACCTGTATATGCAGCGTAAGTCTCTCACTTCATTCAGCTTCCTGTTAACTACAGTTACGCTTGAAACCGTGCCATAAACAACTACAATATGCTTGACCTGAATCCTCTTTGATTTACTTGATCAGCACAAATATATCAACCCTTCTTGCTGCTCCACAAGAAATGTTCAAAGTGCTGTGTTAAATGTCTCTTAAAGCCCTTTCCCATATAGCCTTCAGCCCTCACTTTCTCAGTGTTCAAATAAGGCCAATGACCTAAAAATAAAATTAAGACATTTCTCAGAAATAATAAAAGTCCCCCAGAGACTCTGCAAAAAGCACAATAGTTAAGCAAGTCTCAAAAGCATTTATTTTAATTACTTTGTTAACTCCCTTCCATAAAGAAGTATTTGACTGAAGTAACTTTAAAAAAAAAAAGGTGAGTAAAGGCTAGTTTTTACAAATTTACCAACTTTTCATCTCTGACAGCAAGGACACGTGACATCATAGTGGGGGTCTGCCACAGACCACCTAATCAGGAAGACTGAGTGGATGAGGCTCTCTACAGACAGATAGGAGTTCACAAGCCCAGGTCCTCATGGGCAATTTCAACCACCTGAGTATCTGTTGCAGGGACAACACAGCAGAGCACAAGCAATGCAGGAAGTTCCCTGGACTTCAGGAGAGCAGACTTTGGGCTCTTCAGGCATTTTCTTGGTAGGATACCATGCAATAAAGCCCTGCAGAGCAGAAGGGCCCAATAACACTGATCAGTATTCAAGGTTCACCTCCTCCAAGCTCAGGAGAGATGCATTCCAACAAAGAGGAAGTCAGGCAAAAACACCAGGAGGCCCACATGGACGAACAAGGAGCTCCTGGACAATCTCAAACAGAAAAAGGAAGCCTACAGAGGGTGGAAGCAAGGAAAGGTAGCCTGACAAATCGTCCAACTAGCCAGGAAGCAGGATAGGAAAGCTAAAGCCCAGACAGAATTAAATACGGCCAGGGACATCAAGAGCAACAATAAAAGCTTCTACAGATCTGTCAGTGATAAAAGGAAGATGAGGAAAAATGTGGGCCCCCTCTGAAAGGAAATGGGATATCTGGTTATCTGGAATATGAAGAAGGCTGAGGTAGTCAAAGACTTCTTTGTCTCAGTCTTTACCACTTTTGCCACACCACCAAAGTCAGAGAAGGCAAAGGCAGAGACTGGGAGAATGAAGAACCACTGTAGAAAAAGATCAGGTTCAAGACCACCCAAGGAACCTGAAGGTGCACAAATCCATGGGACCTGATGTCCTGAGTGAACTGGTGGACGAAGCTGCTAAGCCACTATCCTTAATAACATGAGAAGTTGTGACACTTCAGTGAAGTTCCCACTAACTGGAAAAGGGAAAACATACCTCCATTTTTAAAAAGGGAAAAAGGAAAACCTTAGGAACTAAAGGACATTCGGACTCACCTCTGTGCCCAGCAAGATTATGGAGTAGGTCCTTCGGGAAACTATGCTAAGGCATGTGCAAAATAAGGAGGTGACTGGTGACAGCCAACACAGCTTCACTAAAAGCAAATTGTGACTGACAAATTTGGTGGCCTTCTATGACAGTGTTACAGTGTTGGTGGATAAGGGAAGAGCAGCTGACATCGTCTACCTCAACTTCTGCAAAACATTTGACACTTTCCTGCATGACACCATTGTCTCTAAATTGGAAAGACACAGCAGGTTGAGGGATGGCATTCTCCCCCTCTACTCCACTCTCTTGAGACTCCACCTGGAGTACTGTGTCCAGCTTTGGAGTTCTCAGTACAAGAAAGACATAGACCTGTTGGAGGAGGTCTAGAAGAGGACAATGAATATGATCAGAAGGCTGGACCACCTCTCGTATGAAGACAGACCGAGAGAATTAGGGTTGTTCAGCCTAAAAAAGAGAAGGCTTCAGGGAAACCTCGCAGTGGCCTTCCACTACTTAAATGGAAAGCACAGGAAAGATGGGGGAGAGACTCTTTATCAGGAAGTCTTGTGATAGGACAAAGGGCAATGGTTTTAAACTGAAAGAGTATAGATTCAGATGACATATAAGGAAGAAATTCTTTACTGTGAGGGTTATGAGACAGTGGAGCAGGTTGCCCAGAGCAATAGTGGATGCCCCATCATTGGAAGCATTCAGGACCAGGCCGGATGGGGCTTTGAGCAACCTGGTCTAATGGGAAGTGTCCCTGCCCATGGCAGTAGGGTTGAGTCTCCATGATCTTTAAGGTCCCTTCCAACTCTAACTATTCTATGATTCTGTGCCTTTTTTGCCCTAATATTTTTTTTAAATATCCAATGGTTTTTCATAAAAACGTTTTGGTTTTACCCTGAATGCTTACTCCAGGCTTGCAAGCCTTGAATGGCTTCTTTGTTACTAATAAGTAAAACAATCTTTGTTTGCCTGCTAATACCTCTAGATTTTCTCCAAAACAATTTCCATGCCCTCAAGTCCTAATTCCTGAAGTGGTGAAAGAGGATTTACCCTTATGTAAAGCTGGAGGAAAAATTCCTCATCCACCTTGGTTTACAAAAGCTTCAGTAAGCCTGCTTTGATGCATGCATTTAGTCCTGTGCCATTACAATCGTGCAGGGGATGTGTATCATTCCAGAAGTGTCTCTGTTTCATCACCAGTCTTACAATATTTCATATATATACTTACAGCATCATCTCTCAGACGTACGTTACCGTCAACATCTCTGCCTTCAGCCTTAGTTTTTTAAAGATTTTTCTGACCTTCGTGACTTAAGACAGCAGTTGGAAAACATGACCAAAATGCATTGTAAAAATCCAAAAAGTGGACAGAAAACATAAGGGCTTTGAAATGTGCATTTGTGAAAAACTCCAACTCATGGTCAAGCCAACCTCAAAAGTTTAAGAAAATCCCTACTTCAGATATTTTAATTAAGCAGAAAGCTACCTAGATTATTTAAAATGGTGTTAATAAGACACATGGACACACACAAAATATCAGAACAAAAACTTCAGAGATTATCCACTTATAGCATGTAACTGAGCTAGGTTACACAGATTTATTTGTGCCTTAGTGCTCCATAAAGGAGCTGGATAGCGAGTACATACAAACGTGGGTGTCAACCCAGGGCTGTAGAGCAAGATATTGACTCCTAGAGAGCCACAAATCCCACAGCACATTAAGGGCACTCCTCACACCAGCTTTCTAATATAAGCCACCTTTCCTTCCTGTCAACCCTTCAGTTGCAAAATTTCTACTCAACTCAACAGACTTTTAGGTATTGAGGTTGTTGCAGGTACAGAACCCAGAACTATCAGCAGAGCTTACTTAGGCCTTGCTGAATAGGACAATACAGATGCCTTTACTTGTTGCACTTCCAAGTGCTCTCAGCCGCTTTGCTGGCCTTGTGCTTTTATTTTTGAGCTCTTCTTACATGCTCTAGATGACTCCCTGAAGCCAGACATTTGTCCTTGCTTTTATTTCATTTTGTAGCAAACAAATGCTTAATCTTTCTCTGGTGAGCAAGGGTGACTACTTTTGTTACTCCTGTTTGCTTCCTTGAAAATTAAGATAAATACGCCTTAGATATATTGGATATATTTTTCTTCTCCTTTAAAGTAATTGCTCCACTTAGAGTCTATGAGCAAGCAAATATGATAAAATCTAATTTGTTTTCTAAATACTTAGTATCCATCCAGTGAAGCCTCTGACAAAGGATTGCATGCAACTGTACTGCAGCTCCTACGCTTAAGAGTCTTCCCATCCTCCATAGTTTTCTAAGACCAGGTGGAACGACTTTTCCTTTACCAACACATGCAAGTGAGAGCTCTCTACTCATTTTGCTTCAAGTTAAATTCTTGCTTGGTAACATTTGCTGTTTTTTTCCTAGTGTCCTATGATAATTATCTCCTCTAACTGCCACTCATAGTTCCATCCTGATGGTTTTAGCTGTCACCAGAGGTTAACGTTTCATGCTTGCCTCTTACCCATCTTTTGCAGTGTTCTTGACGCAGAATTATCCCTATAGATGTGATACGGTGTCTCACAGGAAACATAATGACAGTTAGTGCACAAGAGCTGAACTCTAGACAAACTATAAGCTGACACCACAGCAATAACAAAGTTCAATTAAAAATTTTGCAAGAACTGTGAGCTTTTTATACAGAAAAATAACAGCTTTTATCTTCAGAGCCTAAGCATCTCTGTATCTGGTAATGACAGGAAACCACACTATAAACAATACGACAAGCACTGTATTATACATTTCTATATGCTAAATGATATCAATTAAGACAGATACCCTGCCCCAAGATTAACTATATATTAGAATTGCCTCTATTATTGGTTGTAATACAACCATTTAGAAAAAAAACAATTTTTTGTTATCCCATTATGCTAGGCAGTGTTAAAACATGGTAAGAGGCAGGTTTTATCCCAAAGATTTCAAAATATGAATTGACAAGACACACAGAGAAAATACGAAGATGAACAAAGCATTTTGTAGAGTCAAATCACCCAAAAGATGCATCAATACAGTGACAAAGCCTGGAAGAGAAGTTAGATATAAAACCTAGACTTCATTTCAGTCACAGAATGCAGTACAGCCAGATCTTAACCTAAACTCTGGAGTTTCCTTCTAGACGACCAATGAGAATACATTTTTTCTTGCGGATCTAATTAGGTTTTTCCTAGAATTATCCTCCCCTTTTCTATAACCAGCGGTCACTCATTTCAGACAATTTGGCTGATACAAAACTTTTTTTACCCCCATCATAAGGTTCTTCCAAACTCTCAAATTAGCATTTCCTCATTTCTCTCCTCAATACCTTACAGCCATGAATTCATGAAATAGTTGGCAGCTTGGCTTTCCATTAATTAGCCCTTGGAAAAGAAGCTCAGAGTTCAGAAGGTCAGTTTTTGTGAGGGTAATTTACCGAAAATAACAAAAAAAACCCAGACATTTGAAGTTCATTTTCAGCTTCTATCTCACCAGAGGAACAATTATCTTGCCTGGAGCATGAAATAGTCTATGGAAAAGAAACACAAAGTGAAAAGACATTTGAACCACACTGTTAGGGCTCAATGTTACACCTAAACATGATAGGAAAACCATGATGTCAGATCCGTATCTATGTAGAAAGCACTCAGACAGGTGCTCAGCTAATGATATGAGCAGGGCTGGTTTTTTACAATGAATATAACCATATTTATAGTTTATATTTTGAAGAGCTATTTTAACAGTTACAGCCACATTAAGAGCTGAATGACATACAATATGGCTCTGCCAGAGAACAAATTTAGAAGGCCAACATATAACCCCCACGAAAATGGCAACAACGGTCGTTACTCGAAGCCCTGCCAGGTGCCCTTTAATAAGCAGCGAATATGATTAGTGCTGCAATGCAAAGAGACAGCATGCTGCAACATGACTCCATGCTGGTCTGCCAGGAAACCTTTACAACAGAGACCCTGGCTGCACTGGGATTTTTCATGCATAATAAATAAAGCAATAGACAGGCAGACTGAGCCTCCTTCCTGAACACCAGTGCCCTCCACTGCGTATGCTGAAGATACCTCCAAATGCTACAGCAACGTGAAAAGCAAGAGAGGGAATTTATGATTTTTCTCTTCATGACAGACTGCTGAGTCCCCCAGGACCAAATGTCAAACACATGACTACATCTGCCGCTTCGTAGGGTTGCTGCGAACATCTAAATAATACTGTCAGCCTAACGCAGAGGGCCGTCCATCAGACTGCACAGGCTCCTTTCCTCATTGGTGCTCACTCTGCCATAGAAATATGCCTTTCATAATACGTTACGGTACTTCCTCAACTGATGCTCCATACAGTAATTTAGTTAGAATTATGGAACTTCACTAACAGAACACAACCTCATTAATTAAGAGGCAGTGGCTCCCACTTAAGAACCATTCAGCTTCCTTATTACAAAACGTGGAACCGAAGTCTTTGGGATGCCATTAACACCAGCACCATTTTAGGAAGTGTATCACCAGCTCCCTAAGCTGGGCATCACTTAGATCACATTTGTTTTCCAGCTCATAACTGCTATATCCTTCCAGCGTAAGAATATAAAGAGCAAATTTTAACAGATCACAGAATTCTTTTACTTCCCCTCTAACACTACCACACACTTAGTTCAGAGATTTGAAGCACGGTCTGCCATTTGAGTAGAGAGATGCTTTACCCTCATTTCCTCTCTAAAGACTACTCTTTCATTCAATTTAGTATTACTGTTTATACTCTCCGACTGGACTTGCTTTCTTGTATGTCACTTGTGCAAAACACACTTACGGTTGGGTATTTTGGGTCGGGCTTTTTTTATTGTAAAATTTATTAAATGGTGCCCTCGCCACTATTACTCTCAGGGGAAAAACAGTGCTGAGGAACTAACTCAAAAAGAAGTTCAGAGAAGACAGAGAAAAGCATCAAGGGAGCAACTACACAACAACAGTAATCACAAAGCCCATTTTTTTCTTGTGAACGCTGCTGCACCATCACAACCTGCACTGACAGTGCCCTCTGCAGTGGGTCTACAGTACACAGTGGTATCAGAGCTGGGATTTGTGGACTGTACCACTGAAGGAGGTTTTAAATCATCCTTGCAAGAAAATAACGTATCCCTAAGCAGAAATCAGAATTCATGACTCTATGCAAGTGCAGGGAAAAGCCATTTCCGCTATTTGAAGTAGCCACACATCCAAACACTTCTCTTCAGAACACCATACCAGAAAATGTTTACTTGAGACTCTGTGTCTTTCTCTTCTAACCACACAAAAATATTTAAAGTGTTCAAATTACCTGTTACATTAGCAGAAAATCACAGATTTGGTATCAGCTGCTGCACTACTGTAGGCATTCACAGACCAGGTAAGAAATAACTGCTTATAAACGCACAGTTTTGGGGAGCTGGATGATACAACATAATGATTTTGTCATCCTTGTAATGTTTTTTTGCCTTTTCTTCTTTTTCCTTTGTTTTGGGTTTTTTGTTTGTTTGTTTGTTTGTTTTACTTTTTATTTTTACTACTACAAGGAGGCTTGAATAAAGTTTCTGGGTTTAATTTTTATTAAAGACATTTGCATTTGGAGGATCTTCAAGGCATTCTGTCCTGTGGTTGCAACACAGTCTAGACATGTATACATTTTATAGCATCTCTACCTCTGCATAGTTAATGTCACTTGATTATTTAAGTTGTAGCACTGCATGAGCTGCATACAACATGCTAAGAAGTCTCCTAAAGGACAATTATTCCCATTTTTAAAAAAGGAGGACCAAAGTCTTAGTGGGGAGCAGGAACAAACTTCTTAAGAGCCTTCTCCATAAATATAATTTTTAATCATATGCTTTTTAGGGTAAGAATCAAACCTCCTTACTTTTTCACGGTTGAAAATACTAGAGACTCCCAAACCTGGTAAAGCTCAACTTTGTCATACTGATTTAGTTCCACTACGTATTTCAGTTGCTCAAAGATTCTGTCTTAATATAATGACGTTCAATGCTACAAAGTGTAGCTATCGTACTTGGATTGAAAAGCCAGCCTTTGTTGTGCTCAGTAAGTACATACAGTTTTCTGTCCTGAAGGTCTTTTTCAGACTTGAGATGTTATATAACATTTATTAAATAACCATTCATTTTTTTTCATTCAAAAATAGGCTGACCCCAATCAAGCCTTGATTGAGGTGAAAAGTGCAAGTTTTTTTCTTATTAGGCAGGGATTTTCATTTTCAAGTGAAAGGTCATACAAACATGAAAGATATTACAATATTTGCACACTTTAGAATTACTATCACAGGACAACCCCAAACTAAAACAAATATGTGTTATCACCAAGAGCTAGAAGTGCAGATGCTGACACTTTCTCATGTATTAATTATTACTTTTAACTCATTACGTTTAGAAATGTAGGTATATTTGTAGGTATCCCACACCTCCTTTCTTTTTATATCAAACATTTACATCATGATCATACGAAAGCTGAATTTCTTACAATTTACCTTGAAAAAGCAGTCAGTGGAATCACAGTGAAGAGAACAAGCAAATTCTGCACTGACTTCAGCAGAAGAAAGCAAGGAAAGAGAATTCAAATAAATGAACCGCACAAATGGATGCAGACTATATAAAGTAACACGAAAAAACTAACTGCTTGCTAGTCCTACAACTCAGTTTGTATCATCAGCAAGATGACTGGAACACAACTTCAGCATTTGTGAAATGAATCATAAATCTAGCCTCTCTGTCTTAAAAGTGTTTCTATTTAAAAGACGATATAACAAAAAAAGAACAAACACGTTTGCATATACAACCAGAAATACTGGCTTGAATATCAGACTGTTAGAGGCTTGCTTTTCAGTTTACCTTTCTTATCAAATGAGCTGTTTCAGTGTAAAAGTTAATCGCTCAAGCAATTACTAATTTAGAAACCATTGATATAGTCGTCCTAAATAAGCTCTGCTTGAATGATAAGTTATTAGAAAATAGTACAATAAGTAGACATATTTACAGAAATCTGTGTGACATCTTTAAGGAAAATAACAGTTGAAAGCTTTGAACCAAGAGTGACAAGCAATCAGAGAAATTCAACCACAAAACATTCTAAATAGTCAACCTTTCAAAAGCGTATGTAAAAATTCGTTTCAGGAATAAAATGTAACATAGTTTTTCAGTTAAAAAAAAAAAAAACAACAGCACATCTCTGTTGTCCTTAAAATAAAATCAACTAACTGCCAACACTGATAATTTTCCCACTAAATTCAATGAGTGTAGCACACAGCTTAGAAAGGAATATTATGTTCTTTACGTATGCAAAGTTCTTAGTTTATTGTAACTATTTCTAGAATTTCTTTCTACTACCCTTTTTTTTCCCGAGATTTCTGCCTAGAAGGCAGAAAACTTAAAAGGACATAAGGAGAGAGAAGGTTGTTCAAACTCAACGCTTTGCTTTCATGTACATTGGAGGAATCTGCTAGCAGCACACTTTCACTTCATCAATTCAGCAAGAAACACAATGTGATTCTTCTGATTGCTCTTCAGTCGACATTCAGAAGCACCAGCCTGACAATTAATACAAGCATGTGACACTGAGCGAGTAGGGAGTTGGTGAAGGGAAAACCTTTACTTAAAGCCAGCCATAAACTAGGAAGAACTTAACAAGGTCAGTGCCATGTTTAATTACAGAAGGATAATTAGAAAATAAACCACAATATATATGGAAATATACTACATATACAGAACACTGTCTGTGGCCACATAACTGCTAAGACACCAACCTAAAATAAACATCTTCAAAATTAGGACATGGAAGGTAGGTTGAATACTAAAGAGTTGGTTTCTCCACACCTGCCTAGCACACTTAGGAAAATCAAGGAAATTTTTCACTTAACATCTCAATGTATCAGGCAATCAAAAATGTCTATGTGGATGGAGCCTGCGACTAAAACTTAGAACACAGTCTCATTTCCAGCTCTGATTAGCATAGAATTTTTTTCTTCTTCATCTCTCTCACCCTGTCTATTAATGGGGATAATTATGCTGACCTTCTTTATAAAGCACCTCAAAATCTGCAGCTGAAAAAATGTTCTAAAACATTTAATTATAAATAGCAGCAATCATGTATCAAACGTCAGTTATCAATTCATCACATGAAAGAAAGAATCTGATTTTTCCTGAAATAAGTACACATTCCATTTTTTCACCACCATTAGCTTCCTAGTACTTTCATCATTATTAAAACAGCTGCATTGTACTAAGATGCACTAAAGAACCCAGCTCCACTGACTGACATTTTGAAGTTTTTCCAAGCTTCCAACAACAAAAGACCTAGGATTTTTTTTTTCACTTAAAATTTCCATGTTAAACAAAGATACTTTGGACCAGCTTCAGCCTTAGATGCTGAACAACAGCTTCAACTGTTGCAACGGCTCCACTCAGAAACAAGCTGTAGGACTTTCCAAATGTATTTTGCTGATACACCCATCAAACCCTCTCTCCTTACAGGGGTTGGTCAACAAGGGCATCTTTTCATCATCACCACTTATGCTACCAGTTCCCCTTCTTTCCTCCACATCTGTATGTTACTTTCTTTCTTTCAGCTGCATTCAATGCCCTTAATCATTCAGTATGCTTGATGTGTTCAGTTTCCTTTCATCTTGTGCTACTTGAAAACGAAAAAAAAGGTGAGAGGGTTTGATGTAAAATTAAGCTACTTACCAACTACTGCCAGATTATGCTCCGAGCCACACGCGATCTGAAAAAGAAGTATGAATTAATAAAAGAGAGCTCACTTACCAGCAGGTAGACAACCAAAATTATAACAGGAAATTAAAAATTAACCTGAAACAAACAACTACAGTTTGCAGGATGCAAAATCAAGATTGAAGTATTCTCACTTCTAAGTGAAATTTCATTTGTTATCTCACTTAGGGGCTTAGTGGCATGTTTGTTTGTTTTGTTAATAAACAGGTATTTTCTTTTCAAAATGCAGTCACCACTGACATTGCGATCTTTAGGAGTAAGACTAGCCACAATTCTGCGTAAACATCAGACAACATCCACTGGATCCAACAAGACTATTCATGGGCATAGAGCAAATGTAGATTAGGGCTTTGCAAGATCAGAGCCATACAGCAACAGCTGGGTTTCAAAAGGGCAATGAAATCTCCATTTCTCTTCTTCATTCTATACTGTTTTTTCCAGATGATTCCTGAAGAACTGCACAAAGTATACAGGCTCAGTGTGATAAACCTGAAGTAATATAATCCCTATGGTCATTTATCTAGAACGGAGAAAAAAATGCCCTAGAACTCAACTCTTCTATTAGTAGCAGGCTGATTTAATTTTTAAAATCTACAGGAAAAAAAGAAAGCAGTGCAAACATTTTCTCCCAAGATCATTAGTGATGGAAATCAGTTATGCAGTTCTTTTCAAAGCAAACTCATACTCAGTGTGTGCTTTCTTTCCTCTTTACAGCTGTTGTGAACGTCAGATGTTTAAGTTGCTTTAGTGTATATCACATAATAGCACTCACTATGTTTTCATAAGTTATTCATAAATGATAGTAAAATGGGCACCAAGAGCAGCCTGCTGTCCTACTGAAAGGGCTCGTCTCTCCCGTTGAACTCTTTTGCAATGTCACAACTAGCACAATTGTCTGACATAATACAGACATCATATTACAGAAGGTTACTCTGCTGAGTGCCCTCAAGTTTTAAATTAAAACACAAGCAATTCCCTCAAAATCCTGTATCTGGTTCATTGTCGTGAACCTACTTGGCTCACTACACATACTACTGTGCTAGAGAAAATTAGTAAGTACATTCTTATATGCAAAGATAAAATATAAGCCAGAAGTATATACTAAATTACATTAAAGAAATAGAAGTCTATGCCATCAAAACTTTATATTGTATCACTGTGCTTGAGCGTTTACTGGAAAAGAGATACCCAAGGCTGACACACAGACTAGCTTGAGCAATTGTGTTACAAATAAACACTGCCATCACTACTACTCACAATGTACCCACACCACAACTGTGACATGAAAACATTTGGTCGATGCCATCCTAACACATAAAAGGCAAGGAAGACAAAACAGACTCTTAACGATAGAGGCACCTAGCCAAGACATTAAAGCATTTGGGAAAAGGGAGCAAGAAAAATAATTCAAGTCACAGCACACTCCAGGATAGCTTCATCCTCAGAAAAATCAAGACAATGAAGCAGGAAAAGTAATGCCTTTGCATGAGCATCAGCAGAACTGCATCGAGTCTTCTATTCCACAATATTGCAGACAGACAAAGTGTTAAGCCCTGACTGTTAAAATGCATAAATCGTTGCATATCCCTTATCATTATCCTCACCACAAGTCAGAGACCTGCATGGGAGCAGGGCTGGTCTCTAATGCCTATTTACTGGTTAACGCTCTCACCAGTGCTTCTCAAGCTTAAAGGTTGATGCCATGGAAACAAGATCCACACATGGGAACACACATGAAGTCTTTCTGGCAAAAAAATCAAACCCTGCGTCTTCACCAAGTGCTGAAAATTTGAGATACCAAAGCTGCTGCTAACAAAATAAATGAATTTTATCTGAGGTGTGAATAATCCTATCTCAGCTACTTCCCTAGGAAATATGCTAATGCAGGCACAGACTCAAAAGCACCAGTACAAAAGAACTGCTCAGGCTGGTGGCTCATACTTACTGTCAGGTTCCCCCTCAGAAACACTACATTAAAAAAAAAAATAATAAAAAAACCCCACCAAAACAATGCACTGTTTAGAATGTAAAACATCCCCTGTCAAAAGAAGCATTTTCTTCCTATATCTAATAGCAGCAGCTACAGAGCCTGCAAACCAGATAAAAGAATGCTGGTGACCTCAAACAGCTTTGTACTCTATTCACGTAGCTGTTACTCTGCCCACCATTCAGAGCCACCCGCTGCCCAGCTTATCGGGTTGTAAGGGAGTCAATCAAACAGCACTGGGTACAACCAGACCAGCAGCTGCTGTACTATACAGCCTCACCAGTCCTGGGGAGCTGCTGCATGACAGCCACCACGGCCAGCAAGTGCAGATGCAATCGCTGCAGCTCTGCAGCCCAATGAGGCAAAAGCTACTGCAAAGCACCAACGATTGATGCGGCTGCACCCCTTTCCGTTGGGTAACAGCTGCCTCAGTGGGAGTGCCAGCTTTGCCAACAACAACTGAAATCAAGCAAAAGCACAAGGCATTGCTATTGTTGAAAGCATTGCCCTGGATTCACCTTAGGCATCCCAGAGCAAGCATGGCACGTGCCATGTACCAGCAGCTGTACCTGTGCTCCAAAGCATTTGCTAGATTGAGAGCACAAGGTTCGCTACTTCTGCCTCATTGCAGGGCATCACCATCTGCCAACACAGACTGACTTTGTAGGAACCCTCAAATAAAAAACACCCTTAGGGGACTCTAAAGTTAGCTGTCTGGAATAGGCTACACCATTCATCTGCAGGATTCCTGCTGGCCTGGCACATGTATGACTCGGGAGCTCAGAAGGGACCACACCAGAGAGGTAAAGCAAGGTTGCTGCTGCTTAATGAGCAGTGCTGCCTTGCAGGTATTTCATAACGTGTTTTTTACAATAAGCTTTAATGTAAATGTGACATCCTCTTTTCCTCATGACTCCCCACAACAGGTAACAACCAGCCAAGAACACATAATTTGCTGGTACAAATACAGACCAGCCAGAGAACAGCATTGCAGAACAGATGTTTTATGCTTACATTAAATGTAATAAGCTCTGCAGTCAGTACAGGTCACTGGGAGAAGCCTAGTATTTACTGCAGCAACCATAATTTTCCAGCTACTTCTCTTCTGTTCCCACCCCCAGCGTGCTGCAGAGAAATTAAATTCCAACAGACATCTGCATGTTCCCAGTGGATAAGTGCATTCAAGGGTACTTATAAACACACAATAATGCTTTCTAATTGGGCAATATTTTTATATTCTGTTTTAATTGAAAAAAATAACTAATCTTAAAGACAAATCAGAGTGACTGCTAGTGAGAGAAGCATTCTGTAAGCCTAGGAAACACAGACACAATGCATATTAACATTTTGTCTCTGGAGGAAAATCTGAGAAGAGCTGTGCAAGAATATTGTGACCTCCAAACAATCAACGATCTCACAGCACTTTACAAATATCTGTGAGGCAAGAAAAGAATGCTCAGGAACCATTTTACTCAGAACTTATTTACCTTATTAACTCTGCCCTTTCAACCATATATAAATTGTTTGTTTCTTCCCTTAAATTGCATGTTAGCAAGCTGTTTTCTACCTAGCAATGGCTGCAGTTCAGATCCTTCCATCCAGATTTAACATATGTGGCGAGAAGCAGCCAAGGGACCAGCATTTTATTAATCATCAGTAGTCGAGACATAAGCTGCATGGATGGTGAGGAAAAGACCTTAGCACAGCAACCACTAACTCTGGGCAGAAGACCAACATCCTTCTGCAGCCTGCAGTGATGCTTATGGCCCAGTCCTAACAAAAGTTAATTGATTGGTGTAGAAGCATTGGGTTACACAAAATAAAGTATTTAAGACTAAAATATATATGAAGTATTAAAAATAATGTTTACTATATAATATAAACAATCCTATATATGTGTGTGTGTGTGTATATAGAAAAGAAAATGTGTGCATACATAAATACATGTATGAATATTAGGAAGAGGAGCTTATCTGCTTGAGCAGATGCTATCAGGGAAGAAGATTCAGAGGAGAGGTGAGGATAAATACAGAGTGCCTCCCTCTTAGATCCAGAATCTCTCTGAAGAATAGCTACCCCTCCTTCTGCTCCGCCAAAGTCCTATGCAGTAAGAAAGTATTGCTCTCTCCTTTGAAGACAGTAAACATATACAGAATAAAACTCATGCAGATATTTAGACATACAATCTCCCATTGATTTCAAACGGTAATTAAGAGACACAATACCTTTTTGTCAGCCATCCCCTAAGGGACTTCTGAAAGTCTGACAAAGTGTATAAAACCCCAAGTTTCAGGTTAGTGCCTTGACCACAAGGCTCTGCTTTCTCTTCTTTCTGCACTCTGAGGGCTCTGACTGAGGATCTGTTGTGCAACCCACAAGGAAAAATATTGAGACAGAACTGCAGGCAAAGTCAGCCTAGTGATGCAGCAGAGAAGCAGGGATAGTACAGGGCGTTGTAAGGAGGAGGTACAGAGAGCTGGATTCACAAGCAGGATCACAAAATGAAAATTCACAAAGATTCAAAACCAGGGTGCTTAGCTAGAACAACAAAAGGACCTTAACAACATTTATTTTGGGTTCACTATCCTAGTACACCTTAATTCCCTATGGTGCAACTATTTCCCAAAACACTCAAGAATACAGAGGCTTTCATCACTTCTCAGAGATAAGAGCATGATGTACAAAACAGATTTCTAAGGCTGAATGAAGATATGTTTAAGTTGCATCCAGATTCTAGTCCCTTCCATTTCTAACTTTTTAGCTGCATAAAAGTATAACTCTTGCAGGGGGTAGGGAGGGAACAGGACACAGACAGGGGACAGGCGACACAACAAGGAAAGGAAACCATTAAAAGGGTGTGCACGTAACTGCTTTTATCCAGGCCTTTAGCCATGGCATCTTACATCTTTTGACAAATTCCACTGTGAGGAAACTGCCAAGGTCAGAAATCAGCAAGTTTTATTCCTTGTGGGATCAGAAGTCCTAATGGAAGGAGATGAGGTGACCGAGAGACTGCAGATGAAAGCTTACGTAAGATAGGGGAATCTTCTCTCCCAAAGCTGTTCTTCCATGCCCTTGATTAATGTATCATAACAATGATTTGTACTGTTTGACACACTCTGCCTAACTACATTTGTATGCAGAATTCCACTGATGCAAAAAAATAAAATAAAAGGAATCTAATTAGCAAAGCTGTCCTGCTTCCAATGATCCCTCACTAGGAACTCTGTGTTCCTCTTCTGGATCATTTGTCTCCTGATTGATAAGAGAGCAGCTTGCTAACCTAGTCACATTCTTGGCAAGCACAAGACTAAGTGCAGTTTAATGCAACACATGTTAGCAGCAAACCAGCACAACCTCACCAAGAACAGCACATTAAGTCTAGTCCTAGCTGTTGGCTGTATCAGTTGAAAAGTAAAAGGTCCAGTGTCCTAGGTCCAAGACAACTTGCATTTTTCATCAATCTAATAATCTATTTGAGGTGGACTTTTCGTTGTCATGTGATTGGCTTTTTAGTTTGTATGTAGTTTTACTTTCCACCACAGCAAGAAAATTCACAACAGAATTTAAAGTGAAGCCTATGTACTAACATCTGGAAGAAAACATTGCTCCCTGTGGCTAACACACCATGTAAGTGGACCTTTGCAAACATGACGGAAGAGAAGAAGCGTTAAGACAGTGGTAAGAGGCAGTTAAGCTTTTGAAAGAAAGATTTTATAGTGCTCTATAGCTTCCAGAGCTATGACCTATGCCCTCCCTGCCTGAAACTAATCCCAAGGCTGCCTCACTTGTAGCACAAGACACAGAATATATTTTTTTACGACGCAGCATTTCCCTTGCTTCTCCACACACCATTTGAGTCCCATCCCCAATCATTCAATATTCTGCCCTGCCCTACAGTCACCAAAAAGATAAGTTATCCAATCCTAAGATCTTGCCTTTACACCCTCCATACCATAAATGTCATATATATGTCCCTGCACACTTTCCCCTCTGTGACAGTAATGACACCATNCCCCCTAAAAAAACCTAAACACCTCCCCCCCCAAAATTTCCCAAAATAACAAAACCCACACAAAGCAAGCAAAAAGCCACACACATTAAAAAACCCAAAACACTTAAACCAATCTTTTGATATCAGGAATGAAGCACCAGAACCACATCAAGCTATCTTAAAAGAGATCCGGTTTGCANGTTCCTCTTCTGGATCATTTGTCTCCTGATTGATAAGAGAGCAGCTTGCTAACCTAGTCACATTCTTGGCAAGCACAAGACTAAGTGCAGTTTAATGCAACACATGTTAGCAGCAAACCAGCACAACCTCACCAAGAACAGCACATTAAGTCTAGTCCTAGCTGTTGGCTGTATCAGTTGAAAAGTAAAAGGTCCAGTGTCCTAGGTCCAAGACAACTTGCATTTTTCATCAATCTAATAATCTATTTGAGGTGGACTTTTCGTTGTCATGTGATTGGCTTTTTAGTTTGTATGTAGTTTTACTTTCCACCACAGCAAGAAAATTCACAACAGAATTTAAAGTGAAGCCTATGTACTAACATCTGGAAGAAAACATTGCTCCCTGTGGCTAACACACCATGTAAGTGGACCTTTGCAAACATGACGGAAGAGAAGAAGCGTTAAGACAGTGGTAAGAGGCAGTTAAGCTTTTGAAAGAAAGATTTTATAGTGCTCTATAGCTTCCAGAGCTATGACCTATGCCCTCCCTGCCTGAAACTAATCCCAAGGCTGCCTCACTTGTAGCACAAGACACAGAATATATTTTTTTACGACGCAGCATTTCCCTTGCTTCTCCACACACCATTTGAGTCCCATCCCCAATCATTCAATATTCTGCCCTGCCCTACAGTCACCAAAAAGATAAGTTATCCAATCCTAAGATCTTGCCTTTACCCCCTCCATACCATAAATGTCATATATATGTCCCTGCACACTTTCCCCTCTGTGACAGTAATGACACCATTAGAAACTGCTATGCTAGCCACCAACTTGCTGAGCACCATGTTTGAGTTGTACTTCTCTAGTTCAGTTTGTGTATCTTCGGTCTCAAGTGCTTGCAGGAGATGGAAACAGTTGTAATTCTAAAGAAGAAAAACAAAACCAAGAACAACTAAAAACCAACC
>VZRU01019159.1:114110-158592 GCA_013398155.1 Pedionomus torquatus | reverse complement strand
CCCCCTAAAAAAACCTAAACACCTCCCCCCCCAAAATTTCCCAAAATAACAAAACCCACACAAAGCAAGCAAAAAGCCACACACATTAAAAAACCCAAAACACTTAAACCAATCTTTTGATATCAGGAATGAAGCACCAGAACCACATCAAGCTATCTTAAAAGAGATCCGGTGGGGGGAGGGCGTGGAGGGGGGTGCACAGAAATAAAAGGAGGAAAGAAAAGCTAAATGTTAAAGCAGTCAGCATTTCTATGGAAGGTTTACATTACAGCAACCCACAGGCACCCACAAAGTCTACCTGCAAGGCAAGTGTGGTCAAGTTTCAAAAATTAGATGTGTACCATTTGACTCAAATTGAGGATGGATGGATGGATCAAGATGTCGAGACAAAGTAAGACCCCCCAAAAAAAACCACCTTGTCATCAGATAACTCTAAAACAATACAAAAGTTGCTGAGATCCCAGTAAGAACATCCAGTGGCATTAGGTTTTAGTGGAATGACAAGAATGTAGTCAAGACAAGTGTGATAAAAATCTCTCTAAGTCAGCAAGGTCAGCTGGCTCTTCTCCATTGCCTGAAGATTTTCCAATTAGTTATTGTATCCTTCTTCAGGGTTCCTTCCTTGGGGTTCAGAAAGCATTAGCATCTTTCATTCCAGGAATATCAAGCTCTGTCACTTTCATATTTCTCAGCTTCACTAGTTTGTCAAAGCTTTCCATTTTTATAATCAAGACCTGAGCCAATTTTTGTTTATCCTTTCATCATTTTTAAAATTAACCAAGTTATGGTCATTCAAACCCAGTTTGATCCCCATTCAGTCTTCATTATGTTGTGAAAATTAGGACTAAAGTATCCCTTCTGATTAATAAAGAAATAATCAATCACATTGGCCCTGACTGTTATGGTGTACATACTCCCAAACCTATGTCCATGCAGTGTAAACCCCACAAGGCCAAAGCCCTCACTAACATTACACACATCTCTGTCCATATCCAAACATGAACTAGAGGATGGAGTCTTCAGCAGATGCACAGTTTCACCCAAGGGAAATTCTTCACCGTTTTTCTCAAAATTATTTTGATTTAGGTTGTTTCATCCAGAATTCCCAGCTCCTTAAAAGTCTCAGTGCCTCTCTCCTAAGTTAAATAACAGGCACTAAGATGAATCCCTTACAATCTATTTGGTCTTGCTTTGGGGACTGCAACTAGTTTGCTCTTTATTTGAGGCCACAAACGGCACTTTGACAGAATAAATGAAAGAAACCCAGACCACAGAAACAAAAAGTTTCAAAACCTCTTTATACACTGATCTGACTGTACCATCAGCACACACATCCTTACTGTCAAATTATTCTGATGTTTTCAGGTCAAGAATTGTAGCTTGTAGCATGACAAAAAAAAAAAAGGTATCTGTTTTTTCTTTCTATGCTATTTTACATGCAAAGAGCAAAAATAAAAGTGTTCACTGTAGTACATAAATGTCATCATTACCGATTTGAATGTGCTAATTTCTACTACTGTGAACTTAATGAAACTAAACAATGATTGCAGGCAAACATTCTGTCGAAGTACCTATCATTATCTAACATTTTATAGGTCTAGAATAAAAGTCATGACAGCAAGAATTATTTGGCAATAAAACATCAAATTCTACTTAAATGACTATTTTCAAGATCCTTTTGCGGATGTATGTTGGAGGCCGTCTTGGGCATAGCAATTGCAACAGGACAGAGCTTTGGATTTTGGGAGCAGCAAGGAGGGGAATCAGCAGAACCGCTACCTTGGACTTCTGGAGGGCAGACTTTGGCCTGGTTGTCAGAGTCCCTTGGGAGACAGGCCTGAAGGGCAAAGGAGCCCAGGAAAACTGAACATTCTTCAAGAAGGAAATCTTAAAGACACAGGAGCCGGCTGGTCCCACATGCTGAAAGAAGAGCTAATAGGGAAGACAACCTACCTAGCTGAACAGACAGCTCTGGCTGGAACTCGGGGGAGTTTATGACCTTTGGAAGAAGCAGCAGTCAATTCAGGGGGACTACAAGGAGGTCGTGAGGTTATGATGGGAGAAAATTAGAAGGGTCAAAGCCCAACCGGAACTTAATCTGGCTACTTAAAAACCNTTTGGAAGAAGCAGCAGTCAATTCAGGGGGACTACAAGGAGGTCGTGAGGTTATGATGGGAGAAAATTAGAAGGGCCAAAAGCTCAACTAGAACTTAATCTGGCTACTTAAAAACCATTCCTATAAATACATAAACAACAAAAGGAGGGCTAAGGAGAATCTCCATCCTTTATTGAATGCGGGGGGAGAGGGGCTGAGCAAAAGGAGGACGACGACACACCTAGTGACAAAGGATGAGGAAAAAGCTGAGGTACTTCATGCCTTCTTTGCCTCAGTCTTTGAAATACCAATTGTTCTCCCTGTAACCAGGCCCCCCCACCTGGACAAAAGGCATGAGGAGCAGAATGAAGCCCGCATAGTCAAGGAGAAATCATGAGTGACCTGCTACACCCCTTACACACACATAAGTCTATGGGGCTGGGTGGGATCCACCCAAGTGGGCTGGCAGAAGTGCTCACCAAGCCACTTTCCACCATTTAACAGCAGTCCTGCATAACCAGGGAGGTTCCGGCTGACCAAAGGTTAGCAAGTGTGACACTCATCTACAAGAAAGGCCAGAAGGAGGATCTGAGAAATGACAAGTATGTCAGTCTGGCCTCAGTACCTGGGAAGGTTATGGAGCAGACCATCCCGAGTGTCATCACACGGCACATAGAGGACAACCGGGTGATCAGGCCCAGTCAGCTTGCCTTTATGAAAGGCAGGTCCTGCTTGACAGATCTCCTCCTATGACAAGGCGACCTGCTTAGCAGATGAGGGAAAGTGTTATCTACTTGGACTTGAGTAAAGTCTTTGAAAGACACAGGTTCCCACAGCATTCTCCTGGAAAAACTGGCTGCCCGTGGCTCATACAGGTGTAGGCTTGAAGGAAAAAATAAAACCTGGCTGGAAGGCCAGGCCCAAAGAGCTGGGGTGAATGGAGTTACATCCAGGCAGGCAGCAGGTCACAAGCAGTGTTGCCTGGGGTTCAGTATTGAAGCCAGTTCTGTTTAACAACTTTATCAATAATCTGGACAAGGGGACTGACTGGCTGCACCCCCAGTAAGTTTACAGACACCACCATGTCGGCTGGGAGTGTTGACCTTCTTGAGGGTAGGAAAGCTCTACAGAGGGATCTAGAGAGGCTGGATCGAATCACAGAGCAATCAAGTGTACATCTCATGGGAACTCAGCTCTCCCCTAATGGTGGTGTTATTGCAAGCAATCTCACTGCAACTCTACTACAGAAGAATAATGCAGAGAACTCAGCATACATAGCCCGCAAAATTACACAATAGTACAAAGCCTTGCAGTTTTGTAGAACTGAAAGGAAAAACAGCACTTTTTACAAAGTTCATACGCTGAAGCCTGTCTGGGTTTTCTATTTGGATATTGTGAACAGGCAGACACTGTCCCTAAAAGACTCTCTTAAAGACAGTAAGTGCTGATAGCGTGGCTGGGGCCATAATGACTCAAGAGAGAAGCCACTACTTGATTGGTCCCATCCAGCCATACTGACCGGAGGGAACAGGCTCCACCAATGTGAGAACTGACTCTGTTGATGCTCTAGAACCCTTCTTTTTCTAGCATGTGGGACCATTTTGGGACCTCCTGACGGTATTGTCTTCTTTTACATGCTTGTCACCTACACTATCCTTCATTAAAAATTGCATCCAAAGCACCTGGCAATATTATCAAAAGAATATTATCAATGATGTCATTAAGAAATCCCACTCATTTTCAAGTGCAGAGGTTTTTTTGCTTCTTCCAGCAATAAATCCAAATGCATGATAAAATTTTGAGTGTCTCAGTTCTTCAGCACCCAGCACCTAAATGGAAGAAGACCAATTCTCAGAGAAATTATTAAATGTTCAAGGAAGCCCTCGTGCACAACTGGAATGACCTTTCATTGCATTGCTAGCCCTGTTGACCTTGGTGAGCACTGCTGCTTGCATAAACTGGCAGTACACAAATATGCTGTCACTAAACAGAATAAAAAAACCTACTAAATCTCCAAAATATGTTATGTCCTTTCAAAAAAATGAGCAGGTTACTGGAAGTACAGAACCAATACTGTGCAAATATCATTTGAAGTGTTCCTCATTGGACCCAGCCTCTGGATAACATTTAAGATCAGCTGGTCAAGAATGCAAATCTTTGCCTCATATCCATCACAACCCTTACTGTCTCTCACTCTATCACATATATACACGTAAAACCAAAAATATTATCAACTTAATTTGTGGTCAAGAAACTACTAACATGTTCAGAGCTCCTTATAAAATATGACAAAATAAACATCAGAGGAAAAAAAAAAAACAAAACCAAAAACATTTTTCATACACCAACTACCTCAACTTGAGGACAGAATTTTCTTGGTTCATTTACCTTCTATCAGAGCTGCAGGCATGCAGCTTCCATACAGGTTAGTCTTGTATAAAAACATCAAGCCACAAATTTTGCTGACTGTCCGCTCCTTTACCTCTCCAAATAAATAGCACTTATGCCTTTAGGGTGTCATGTAACTCTGCTTTTCAATGTTGGATTCTCTGTTTCTGCAGCACTTAGTACAGCTCCCTGCAGTAAGCTTGCTGGAAATAAACAGAATGTAAACTTGCTAAGACTGCAATGCAAAGATGAATAGAAAAGCTCTTCTGGATAAATACAGATACCATCTTTAAGCAATCAAATAGAGCTTGAGCCTTAATGCTAGCCACAAAGGGAGAAACAGGAAAAACCCATATCTAAAGTGAGTCTACATAGCTGATTAAAAGGCATTTTTATTAAAAAGCTCGACTGTCATAAAGTCTTCAAAGTTTTAACTTGAACTTTTTGAATAAGACTGTAGCCAGAGCATATTCTGTCAGAGAACCACATGTTAAAAAAAAAAAAAAAGTCACAGACCCTTGCTGTTGTTCCACTGAAGTGAGGTTAGAACACATGTGCTCTTTCCGGGGCTGGATAATAAGATGCAGCTGGCTGACACCAGACAAGCTGGGCAGCCCACCAAGAGATCTCCAGCTATTTGTGTTCAGAAGAACCATTCATTCTTCTCAGCTGGGTTGTTCTTTGAAACCACATATTCATTCCAGTTTATTTTGACCTAGCAGCTGCCTAATTACAAAACATTTCTATTATGCAGCATCTCTTTTGCACAATATCTACTACTTTTGTTCTCTTTCAGTCTTCGCTACCTTTGAGGCATGATTCTTTCACGCTGGTACTAGTACATCAGTTTCAAATCACCTTTTCTTCTCCTGACATGTCAGCCTGCTCAACTTCAAAGGCTTCAAGTCTTGCCAGGGGACCAAGAGCTGCAGGGGCAGAGTAAACTGAGATATGTCCCACCTTCCAAGCCAAAGGATGCACTGACTGGTCATTTCATTCACATCAGGGAACAATTTTTCTTATGACTGATTTCTAGACATGATAGCATTTTTGCAATTTGAGAGAATAAAGCAGACAATATAACCACTACAATATCATTCAAGTCTAATTATGAAAAGAGTGGTTTCACAAGACCGAATAAATTCATACTACTTTATCCACAGAATTTTCTATATATGTTTTGACCAGTGCCTGCAGGAAAACAAAAAACAACCTTTTCCTCCCAAAATCTCATGCAACAACACTCTCTGCTCAGCAGTCCATTACCAGGAATGAGTATCATCCAACACCAATCATCTGCAGTTGATGCCAGAGGAGCACTGAGCACTCACCAGCAATTTTCTGATGCCTCCATAGGCTAAAGAATAGGTCTTTCTTTCTCAGGAGCAAAGACTTCCTTGATTAAGAGGCCAGGAGATTAGGTGCAACTGCAGAACTACAAGAGTAAAGACTTTAACCAGTTTCAGTATAAACAGACGACAGCCTTGGAACCATAACAAATGGAGAACACACTTGCCTGAGTGAGCCCACTCCCACAAGTCAGCAGATTTCCATTACAACATAAGGAACTAGCGGGGCAAAAATCCTATGAACACCAGTCTGAGAAACATGAAGCCCATTTTCTGAAGAAATGAGGTTATGACAGCTGAATTCAAATACAGAATTCTGGTAAAAAGCAACAGGACTCAAATATAACTCACAAGGCAACAAGTTATTAAAAATTTAGGCTTAGTTTAAGTCCACATAATATCTGTATTTTTACATTTTCCTAAAGTTAAGTGAATAGTCCTATTATAGCAGTACTTCAGAATGGTGCCAGATTAGCAAACATCTACATTTGTAAACTATGTCTTATCAGAGTTTTATTCTGGTCTCCCTACTACAGTTATAGATGGACTGCATTTGACTGCAAGAGATTTATGCCCAATAATTATTTCTCTTATTTCCAAATACCACCACATATAGAGCTATGTCTTCTGGAATAAAAAAGGAAAACCGCTTTAATTAAATTCTGAAAAGCTTTCATTGCTCACATCTACTTGCACACTGACTGGATATATATAATTTATGATGTGGCAATTCTTGGGGTTTTTTTTGAGAAGGGGTCCTACTTTCATCCTTGAGGAATCCCTTGCTCCATCTGTGTTAAAGACACCACGCACTTGCCTAACAAAAGAAACATTATGGATAGTGAAGGTCCTGCAACATGAATTCATTTAGAGTTCCTGAAATTAAGGGATTGTGAATGAATCAAAACTCCAGAAGAAGCTAATAAAACTTGATAAATGAGCAAGACTGAGGCAGATAAAATTTACTGTGATCAGGTACAGCATAATAAATCTTTCCAGATACCAAAAAGAATCACTTAGATTGTTCACATATACAGATAGATTCTAAATTAATTGGAACATCTCAGGGGAACTATCTAGCTTCACTGTGGATGATTCACCAGAAATACCTGTTCAATGTGTAACAGCAACTCAAAAAAGCAAGAAATTCGACCAGTTTAGAGAGGGAAATGGTATTGTCTTTTCAGACAGACCAATCATATTTTACAGTTTCATTTTGATACTGTCAGGAAAAGGGGTGAGTATACATGAAAAGAAAGACCAAGTGTCTTAACAGAGCATTAGGAACATGTAAAAAAGAGCCCCAGTCCTGTTGCAGATCACATTACTTTTTCCTCAAAACAGAGGAAACGAATAGCAAAACATCAGTATCTCAGAATCGAGCCTTACACAAAATCCTAATTAGAAGTAGCTTATATGACTACTCCTAGACTACTCATTCTATGAAGATGACTTCAGTTCAACTCATTACAAGCCTATCCAGCAGCCTAATTCCACCATGCCTATCCTGTTTTCATACAACTAGGACCAAAGAGCCCAAGAAGGCTCTGCAGCTCTATGAGTAAATCAACGCTGCTCCCAAAAGAAGAGTGTTTTGGAATGGAATAAGCAACAAGGGAATGATGTGTCATTACTGGGAGTAAGACCTTCAGTCCTGTTACTTTTTTTTTTTTTTTTTTTTTAAGCAAAACTCACTTCTTTCATGATAAGATATCCTACTGGGCCGAAGGAAGGATGCAAGAGCTGATTTGCTTTGCATACAAAGCATCAAGGGTCTCACTGAAACATTGACTTAAAAATCTACAATGACATCAGGTGAAGAGGAAACAGTTGCAGGTCTCTTGGTTTAAGAAAATGTGTCTTATCCAGAAGAGGCACTGGTTTTATACCTCATATTTTGACTTTGATATTTCCAGCTAAAAAAAAAATAAAAATCAAACCAACGCTCCTCCCCCAAAAAAATACCAAAAAAAAACAACCACAAAGCCCCCAAACACAAACCTTTAAGCACCTCAGAATAATTTGTCATGATTTTGATTACCCTTGCTGTATATTTGAACTCCCCTCTTCTCCCTCACTCATGTTGTGAGGCCATCATATCTAATTAAGATAAGCCTCATCTTCCTGAGGCTAGAGTACATTTCTTCCGTATTTTAGCCTAGGCTTTTGGGTTTTTTCCAACGTTTTCATCTTATTCATAGGTTTCAAGCTGTTTTTCTTGCTGTTCTTGAATTGTTCAGATCAATCCCATACCAGACACAATATAAAAGCAGCAGAAGCCAATGCCCAGCACAACTTCATGACAATCACTCACCTTGATCCTCAGACACTTGAGAACAGAATTAACCCTTTGGGCTGCACCATAACGCTGCATACGAAACTCAGCTGATGTCCACCCCAGCCTCACATCTCTCAAAGATGTTCCTGCCTGATGAGAGGCAAATCCTTCCTTCAATTAGTATGATATGTTTTCCTGCTTCCAATACATATGACCCTATACTTGGCAAAGCTGATCTGCCCAATGTCTGTTCTCTCAAAGTAGACACAGTTGACATTTTTCTTTTTAATACTAGTGACTGCACTGGAAACACAAATATTTGATAGAATTCAATTTACAGTGATATTTCTACAACCTCTTGCAGCCAGTTTGGGATTTTAACAGTTTTGGGTTTTTTCATTTTTCAGTCGTTGTTATTGTGATTTTGTGTCTTTATAATATCCTGATCAGAATGTCATACACTAAGTAGTCAACTGCCTGACAGACATCCAAGTATATTACATCGGCATTTGAAAATCTAAGTATGTTACATCTGCATTTGACGTTGACACATTTATCAAACTTTAATTTAACGAAAAATAGGTATCACATTAGTTTGATAAGATATATTTTTCCATAACCCCATATTCACTGCAAGCAACTATATTATCATCCTTTAAACCTTTATTGATCAAAATTCATGTCAGCCATGTCATTATTTTGGCCAAGGGAAATACCAGGCTGACAGGCCTATAATTATTTGAGTCATCTTGTTCAACCTTTTAAAATATTGGTAGAGCATTGTCTTTCTTTCTGAAACTTCCCTGATGTTCTGGGGGAAAAAAAAATCATTATCAACAACTTAGACAGCACTTTGGACATCTCTCTAAACTCTGAAACAGAAGTATTTCAGCCTTTATTTTTAAAATTCTACCTCTAGAAGCTGAGTAAATGCTGGTATAGAGAAGGGAATCTCATCATGGTATGATACTTGTTCTTTTTCCCCAAATGCAAAGTAGAAATTTTTACTAATGTAAAATTTGCCTTGCCAGGGTTTGATGTTTTGCCAATAGACATATTTAGGATGTTTTAGTATTAACAGTGCATAGTGTGCTGTATTTGCCCCAGAGAACAATCTCACTCAAATTATCACAAGTGTTTTCCTATCCATGTAGATGGAGTTGGTCACCCTGTGATGTGGAGGCTCACAGCAGGCTGCAGTCACTGCACCAGATTATGTTTCAATTCTGGGAAGTGGGGAGGATTTCCCATCCGTCAGGCACCCCTAACAACTTCTTATTTCCAACTTCTTAATGACTGAGGAACAGGTAATGTAGTTTTTAATACGCAATGCCCCTTTCACTCTCATGAGTCTACTTGATTCTTCCTAAATAAAATTGTTATCATAGATGCTGACATTGCAATCACACAATTTTCTCCATAAGGTTTCATACTGAAATACTAAAGGCTTAAAGGAGAGTATGTTATTCTTTGATACAGACTACATGGGAGCTGGCTAACCTAAACAAAGTGGGGATGGCAGAGATACTGTAGGTGACTTCCTGCATTAATTCATCTATCTTCCTGCTACTCAGTAAGATTACAGCATTCCTGCTTGCACAGAAGTCAGGCTCCCATTCTCCTACTGTTAAATCACATTTTTCCTTTCATTCTCAGCGTGGCTCTGTAACAGCACATAGGAATCATCAAGACAGACAAGACAATTTTTCAAATAGCATTTTATGAGTAGTGCTGTATACTCATTACAAAAAGGAATCAATACTTCAAAATAACTCACAAAGACAGGAACACGTTCTTCAATTAATACATCTAGAGAGTCAGTGTTAAATACACTGATCAGAAGTCCCTTTACAAGGCCTGTTTTCCTTTCAATTTATAAAATATTGCTTAAATAATATGTGGTTTTAAAAGTACAAATTCATCTGGAATAGACAGAGGCATAGACAACAGACACTAGACAGTAAACAAAATTACAGGAATTCAGAAGAGTTTTAACATCTTTTATTAAAGTAGCAGCATTTTTGTAACAGAAGTACTCCAGGCTATATTAAAGTCAGCAGCCCTTCTGTGAAGTCTGGAGGGCTTGTCCTATCACTGGGCATGACTGAAAAAAGCCTCTGGTCCCATCCTCTTGACACCCACTCTTTAGATATTTATAAGCATTCATGAGATCCCCTCTCTCAGTCTTCTCTTCTCCAGGCTAAACAGACCCAGGTGTCTTAGCCTTTCCTCATAAGAGAGATATTCCAGTCCCTTGATCACCTTTGTAGCCCCTCTGCTGGACTCTCCGGTAGTTCCCTGTCTTTCTTGAACTGTAAGGCCCAGAACTGGACACAGTACTCCAGATGTGGCCTCCCAGGGCAAAGCAGAGGGGAAGGATAACCTCCCTTGACCTGTTGGCCACGATCTTGTCAATGCACCCCAGGATACCACTGGCCTTCTTGTCCAAAAGGGCACATTGCTGCTTCATGGCCAACTTGTCCATCAGGACTCTCTGGTCCCTCTCTGCAGAGCTGCTTTCCACTAGGTCAACCCCTAACCTCTACTGGTATATGGGGTTATTACTCCCTAGGTGCAGGACCCTACACCTTGCCCTGATTAGGTTCCTCTCCACCCAGCTCTCCAGCCTGTCTAGGTCTCCCTGAAATGTGGCACATTCTTCTGGTGTGTCAGCCACTCCTTCCAGTTTTGTCATCAGCAAACTTGCTAAGCGTATACTCTGTCCCCTCATCTGGATCGTTGATGAGTATGTTGAATAAGACTGGACACAGTACTGATCCATGGAGAACTCCACTGGTTACAAGCCTCCCACTGGACTCAGCACTACTCATCAAAACCCTCTGAGCTCTGCCATTCAGCCAGCTCTCAATCGACTCCATTGTTCTCTCATCTAACCCACAGCTCCTAAGCTTATCTTGTTTCACCACTAATTACAGAACACACCCACCTCTCATGCATTTGTATTTCTAAGTGGCATCCACCTTTAGACAGAAGTCAAGAGGCAGCACTTCTCCTTGTTTCAAAACCTTTCAGAAATCTGGTGGACTCATTTAACCTAAAGTGGCATATGCAGCCCAGTTAAAAACAACAACAATAAGGAAACCAGTTCCTGAATAATCTTGAACCTGATTAAATGGAAGCATCACTGCACGACAGCTAAAACTCACCTCATCTGCCTTGAGTTCTCAACCATGAACTTGAGAAGTGCTTTTCTGTCACAATGAAGGTGACTATGTGAGAAAGATTGAGAACTACTGCTCAAACATCCCATGAAGGAGGTGAAGAGTATGCACTCATACTTAAACTTTGGCAAATACCATGAGTGCTGCAGAGTACCAGAGTTTTTGCCATTCTGACTTGAGCACACTCTGGCCAACATACCTTTTTCGGACACAGAGCACTAGCTTGAGATCATATTCTCTTCACATCATTCACATCCCAGCCATTGATGCACACAGGCTTGCACATTTACTTCTTTGCCTGGCCGCTCCAATATCTGCTTGAAATATAAGCTACCTCCCCTTAATGCAGGTGGCATCTGTATGGCATGGCTGCAGTGTTTAACAATGGGAATTGAAGCATGTCACTTCCAATGACTGCAAACACATTTAACCACTGCGCTCAGGGAACAGAAAAAAAAAGAACAGTATCTGATTTTCCAACTATTTGAATACATTGGAATATCATCTTCTGCAGCAGAACTCACCTCAAAAATATCTGAAGTGTTCCACAGTACATAGTAACACTTCAATCCCAACTACCTGCCCAAAAAAAGGCCTGAAATAGCCATTTTAAGCAACTTACCTTTTCAATCTACTGCTGAAATACTGTGGTACTTACTGGATAAGGAATAGCTTGGCTAGTCATGATATCAGTAGAACCTGAAAAATATGTGGACCAAATAGCTTACTCTTATTTTGAATGTTATAGTATCCAATAAAGGACTTGTTACCTGTGAGTAAATTCCTGTTACATTTTAATATATTCATTTCTTTTCAAGTCACCACATCTTTGTTATCTTTGCATACAGCATGCAACCATTTTTGTTACAGAAAGCTCAAAAAGACTTTTTTTCCCCAAGTGTTTGCATCTCTCTCCAGTTTCCAAACCAGTATTTTGAAGGACTACTGCTGGAGATGGAAGTAACCTATTCCTGAGCTCAGAGGATCAAAATATTCTGTAACTCAACTGCTGAACTTCACTTAACACATCTCCAGGAAGATTCTGGCTGATTCCTTCATGCTTGTGTAAGGGAAGAAAAGCATGTGCAAATGCCACAAATACAAAATAATCTTTACCACATACACTCATGCATTTTCCTCTCTTTTTTTGACTAGTTTTCTTTTTTCTGTTCATTCTCTCCTTTCACCTGTCCAGTCTCTCTCTTTTCTGTGGGCTCATAGAGGCATTCTGACATAAGGATCTGCCATTCCCTGGCAAGCACTGCAGCCCACAAGAGGAAAAACCACTAAGCTAAGCTATTGGGAGGGAAAAAAAATACCTAATAGAAGAGCAAATGGGGTGTGTGTGTTGGAGATCACTTGAAAGTGAAAATAAGGCAGTAAAATATTCTGCAGATTTTCCTAGTTGACTTTACTCTGTAGTCTGCAAGGGTAGAAAGGTGACCTAAAATGGAAAGGGAGCAAGAACAAAGTAAAGGAGACTCTTTTCTCCTCCTATCTTTGAAAATTATCAGGCTTTTTAAAACCCCGCATATGTTGTTTCTCTATGCCCCCTCACCCCAATTCCTCAATAAAGACCAACAAATTTGTATATGGGAGAAATCAGACTACAACTGTTAATTTACCCATACAGTGGAACATATTTAGCATATCCTTGAATTTGTCATTATTAGGAACATATATAAGTCCATACTTGGAAGCTGAGTTTCTATTTTGGACCTTCTTGAATAAGGAAGGCACTGCTAATTTTAAAACAAACAAAAACATGAACAAGCTCAGAATTATACTGCACTTTTAAAAATAATAAATTCAGTATATGAGCATGATCTACAGAGTACACAAATTATGCTTCTTAAAATATTTTTTCAAAAGAATGATTTTCCACATGCTTTTCTACACGAGCTCCTTCTTGACTGAAAGGGAGCTAAGAAGCATCAAAGGCTAAATTGTTCATGAGATTGCCTGAAGAAAAAGGTTCTTTCAGGTCAGCATGAAGGGTAATAACATTCACCTCAGCCTCAGCAATTAAGGAAATTGTTTCCATCTCTACAGGCATCAGTCTCTTGAAAACTGAAGGAACAATGTATTCAACACAAACATGAATGAAATGTTGACCAGATTGAAAAAAAAGACTAAAAATGTACTTGGATAACAAAAGACTCTTTTGGAGGGGAAAAAAAATGAGTAGTTAGGCAATGCATTAAAATTATTTCCCTGGCTTCCATTCAGATGCTGTCCAAGCACAGCTTTATTGTTTGGCATGTCGCTTGCATCTCCTCACGTCACCTTCATTCTCTCACTCAAATAACCTACAGATAAAAATATACAGAGCCCTATTCTGGGATTCAGCAATATTAACCCAAGTAGCCAGCAGCAAAAACTGGGGACTTCTTATTCATACAGAAATTCTAAAGCCCCTGTGAACTAGGGAGTGCAGGGAGGGTGAAAGCTCACATCAAACTGAGGCATGTGACTCTTTCATGTTCATTTACAAAGCAGGATGTGTTCATTCTTTGTGGTGAGAGGGGCTTACCAGCCTATTGTGTCTGTATGTTCCCACAGGAAGAAGGTGCAACATAGGAAAGGAAATGCTGACTCTGAAATTAATTTCATCAGCCTACTACATTTTTTATTAATTACAGAAAATTATTTCCCACTTCACTTCCACATCAATGAAGCTTCTTGCTTCTCAAGCCTCTTTAATGCACAATGGTGGTCCTCCTCAGTCATCTGTCACTAAAACACAGCCAGCACAGCACAGGAGTGCACACACCTCATGTCTGCAGAATATACACAAAGAAAGACAAAAATAACCTTTGCCAGGTAAAATTACAGAAGGGGATTCTGTTTGAGGGAACCCCTCAACCACCCTCTCCAAGTAGCAGAAACAGCACCATCAAGCAGATGAGGATTATTGTTATTATTACTATTATTATTTTTGTTTAAGGGAATGCTGATACTTTATGGTTACAAATCAGAACAGCCAGCTCACTGTCCAGAGACATGGATGAAGGGCTCCTGCTGATGAACAGTCTTTTCAGCCCATCTTTCTAGCATTCCTTGTGTACTCCTTTCTTACCACTCCTCCATTGTGCAGTACATATCTTTTCCAGTCTTCTTCCACTGCTTTCCACCATCACAGAAAAAAGGCTCCTCTCCCTCTGCAGAGCAAGAAACAGGGCATTATTCTGCCCTGCTGTTATGTTGCTGCCTGCCTCTGCAAAACATCCTGGATTATCACTACAGAGCAACAGAGAGACTGAGCTGCAGCAAGACATCAGCTGCCCTTCCATTTTCAGCACGGTTCTGGTTTATGAAGCCACGTCTAAACTAGTAGCAAACTAAAAGCAAAATAGGAAGGATAAGTTTGATAAGGGAGGCCTTATCAGCCTTTGCTGCCTTCAAACCTACAACAAAATGGGGAAAGGGAGTCACTTTTAAAGGCAATGCTTTTCCACATTGCAGTATCTAGGAGCCAGACTCGGCTAAACACACACAGCGCACACAATAGACACAGTTACCTTGGCAACAGCATCCCAGGGAAATTTTTCAGTAAAGCCTCTCGCTTTCTACCAAGGCTGCTTTCAGATTACCACTTAGCACAGAGATCTGTATGGATCACACAACATCTTGCATCTGTCTTGAACATGCCTGTATGAAACGATGGGATGGCCGCACCATACCAAAGAATAAGGCACTCCACAAATTTACCAGGGAATTGGGCTCTTAAACCACCCAGCACACCATTCGACAGCAATATCTTGCAAGCTCATGTATGGTCACCTCACAACAGAATAAAACCATGACCTGCTGTAATCAGGACCTGTAATCATGACCTGTTAAAAAATCATTTGAATAATTTAAGCTTAAACTGTACCAGTGAGTTAGTTTACCTTATTTCTTTTGGTCCCCTTAGTTTTTCAAATAATGAAAAACACATTCATTTTTTCCCACCTGAAATGCAAGAAATGATGACTTGTTCAAAACAAAACAAAACACCAAGCGAGAAAACACTTCCTTATCAGCTCTTTCTAATTAAGGAGGAACAAGTTTTAAACTTTGACCTTTCCAAGTTTTTGGCACAGAATCTCTTTTGACTGGAGAGCTGTAGAAGTAACCCCCTGTATAATCAAACAGCACAACAGAACTATTTCATGGTTAGATAGAACTGTTTCTAAATGTATGTCTTACCATATATAAAGACAACAGTATGTTCTTGAAGTACTTATTTATGACAAACAAGAGATAATTTGAGCATCAATTGTGTATATATAGTTCCAACCAAATGGCTGTCACACCGTACCAGATAGTTTCATTAGAAAAGAACACTAGAAGACAGGCAGTTCAGAAACTGCTACTGAGAGCTGTAGAGACCCCATTATATATCCAAATCTTGACAGTTTGGAGAAAAGGATCATGTTAGCTCTGAGGAGTTGTAGAAAACCTTCAGGTTTCTTGGCCCTCTGTTAATAACGGAAATTGCAAAATAGGTACCGACTTCACCTCTGGAAGATCAGGCAAGTATAAGACAAAAGAAGCTACTGCGGCAATTTTAACAGGACCAAGTTGAATCCTCCAGTATATAAAGTCATGGTTTGGTATCCTAATGGAGATGCCATCACTTAAAAAAAACCCAAACAAACCCTGTTCCTGTTGCAAGAATAATTTGGGTAAAGGTCTCCAGCTTCAATTAAGAAACTATCCATAAACTTTCCATATACAGCAGCATAAGATAGAACCAAACCTCAGAAGCAATACTAGATAAGAATATACAAAGCAACTGCTTCAAGCTTCTCTTCACCTAGCTGGAGGGGGCTTTCTGGGGAATTCAGGAAAGAATTACAGTTGTATTTTTAAGAGATGTAGCTTTTTGCTTTTCTTGCTGTCTTTCCAATTGTGTTCTGCAAGGGACTTCCAGCCCTCAGAGCTGTATAACAAGACTATTCAAGACTCTCCTGGAGTAAATCAGACAGGTGTCCACGTACTGTTAAGAGAATTTATCATTTTAAACCAGCTTTCATGGAATGCTCCAAACCAAAGAAGCAGAGTTTCATGCAAAAGGCAAGGATGATCTAACAGAAAATCCCTATGACTGCAATTAAGAGAATCTAGCTCTAGCTCCAGATCAGCCAGAGCCCACCAGAGCTCAAGAAAACCAACCAAGCTGGTGCCTCTGCTCACGACTGTGGAATGCCAGCAGCACTGCTTCTTAAGCGTTACCATCTGAGGCACTTGGGCAGCATCACTGTGATCACTGAAGGAGAACCCATACAGATCAGGAGCAATTAATTCCCAAACATTCATTTGTAAGGACCTAAAAAATTGCTTAATAACAGCAGATTTTTTTTTTGGTCTTTAAAGATCCACACATTCTTTATCTTTCAGCCATTTACAGAGAGAGAAAAGTGATAGGGTTTAAGGCTCTTCCATTACCATTAAAGAAAACAATACTAAAATAATGCTCACTTTCCGAACCCCCAACTGTTTTGACCAACGCCTTCCAATTCACTTGCAATTCCATTCTACATGAAAGGCAGCAACCTCCCAGCTCCCTCTTCCCAAAGCGCCTTCTCATGATCACCACCTTTACCCACCTCACAGGCTACTCCCAACTGAAGATGTTCCACCCAGGAAAAAAAACCAAACCCAACCCATCAGCTTTTGAACAAATTTTAAATGAGCTATTTGCAGCATTAAAAGTTGAAACATGGTTATTAACAACCCTTTGTTAAAGGACAGTTTTGATGCTTCTACTTCTCTGCTCATCTGAAAGCTTTTGTGCATTGACCAAAGCGAGCTCAGCATGAAATCAAATACAAAGCCTCAGGACAGTAGAAGGTCCCAGAGGAAACTGATGTCAAAGCAGCATAACACAATTAACTACTAAGTCTGGTTTGTTCCTGTTGTTGTTTTTAAAATTTCAGGCACTGAGATTCTGAACTAAGTTTTCCTATGGAGAGCTTTTACAATAAAAGATATCTTTAAAGAATAAAACTGGAAGGAGATAAAGCAAAAACAATGTAGGCAGAAGCTCACACTTGGCAGAGCTGGGAGAAGAGGAAGAAAGTAGCCTTTTGTTACGTATATTTACAGTGTCAACGTTGGGAACATGAGAAAAATATAAATTTAATCTGTGGGGGAGAGGAAAAAACAAATCTCATGATTTCTTATCAACAATACCTCTGTAGAAGCAACTCAATTTGAAAGGAGGGCTGTTGTGATTTCCAGTTAGGAGAATAGGAATAGCCTTACCTTATTTCAAATAGTGTAGAATACTAACAGTAAATGAAAAATCATGAAATGAGGGATTTACATATTAAGTTAGCTACTGCATTTAAATCTGAGTATGTAAGAAATTCATTTATTCTGAGAGAACAAGTAGCTTGATTCTCCTTGTCACTGAGCTTCTGACCAAGGTTCAGGATGGTCTGGAAGTCTTTCACTTTTTGTCTAATTAAGACAGCGTTCCTCATCACTCAAACACACATCCTAAAAGCAAAATACAAGGAAGAGAAATGCTAGCTTATAACAGAAGTCTGCCACTCCTACTCACATATTTATAGCACCAAGGTTGAGCATAAGGGTAGTAGAATTAAAAGTAACTATAAGGATATTAAGGACTCTCAAGTCAAGTATTCAGAAGTGGTATCATACTAGGCACAAGGAAAAATGTAGTCTAACAAAGCAACTACTCCTCTCTGTGAAAGCCATTTACGTGTTTAATAAAGCGTCCAAACAAAATGATGATCAAGTACTGCCGATACAGCTTAATACAGCAGTTCTGAAGACTAAGAGTCTGCATCCAAAATTGGAGGGCAAAGGGTTGTACGTTACTTATGGGAAAAATTCCAAGTCCATAGGGCCTGAAATCAGGAATTACATTACAAAAATTTGTGATTGGCCATACAACTTTTCAAACACACTGCTTTAGTTGCAAGGTCAGAAACACCAAGTACAGCACATTTGAAGCACTGGGGACACCATCATCTCCATTAGCAACCAAAGTTAAATTATTTTAAGATATTCTTGGCCAATACAGTGTTATGCTAAGTGTTGTTATGACAAGTTTTTGCTGAGAACAAGGGTTTGCATCTCTTCATTCAAACTGATTTCGTCTTGGATTTAATATGGATTTTTCAAGTTTTTGATTGGTTGTCTTTAAGTGACCAATATTGTATTTTTAATCTGAAAGACAACAGTTAGTAAGCCAATATGGGTGGGTATGGTTTTTTAAGAGAGATAAACATAAGGTAAATTGTGAGATACCATTTTTTACTACAAGAACAACTAGGGGGAAATCTGCATAATCCAGTATGCAAATATAATATTTGACTAAAAGTCAACTGTAAACTCAGTAGTTTAGCAGAGGAATTTCTGAAAACAGACATTAAAAGTACTGAATTTTTTGTTGGTTTTTTTCTGTTTTTTTTTAAGATTAAATTTATTTTCAGAGACAAATTCCTGAAGAACAACTTGTGGCAGTCTAATGTATGAAAGAATATTGAGAGCATTTCTCTCAGCTATCAGAAGGGCATATCCACACATTCATTCTTACATTCACACGTATCTTACGCAACCAGCATCGTCCCAGTCCCAGACAGCACATTTCAGACAGACTTTTCATAAGGGCTGGTGGCTGGGACGGTGCAGAGGCAGTGCCTGAGGCTTGCCATGCAGCCTCAAACTTCAGCCCAGGAAGTACAACCCTGCTGTGTGCTGCCAAAAGGAAAGCCAGCAAAGAGGTCAGTCTCCCTCCTTATGGGCGATGTTCACCAGCTGTCAGGAGTGCACAGGACAAACATATTGTTCACCTCCATGGCAAACCTGGAGAAGTTAAATTAAAAAAGGAAGCAATAACCCCCTAGTACCTGTCTTTTCAAAAGACGCAAACTTCTGAAGACCTCCCCTACAGGTCTGCCTGACATACTGTCAAGAGATCTAGTCTTTCCAGAGGGAGAGCCACGAAATAAGATAATTTCTTTTTTTAAATGAGGTCTGATTAAAATTTAACACAGTTAAATAACATATCTAGGAGCTCAAATAGCCTACTTTTTTAAATAATGGTAAGTGGAAACTGCAAGACAAGCAGCATCTTTAAAAATCAGCTTCTTGAAGTGTCTAAAAGAGTGCAACAGAGTATGATTTATGCCAGAGTTTTAAAAATTTGGGCTACTACATGCTCATTCCTATTCAGGCTGTCACAACACACTTTCATAAATGTGATGGGGTTTGGGTACCTTTCATTATAATAGTGCTATTTTAAAAGAAAACTTCTGTTCAAAAAAGTTTGACCAAGCTAGTAGTTGTAATCAGCAAAACACCACTCAGGAGAAACTCTACTTAATGAGCAACATAATTGCAGGCCTCAGGAACAAAATAGAACTAGCAGCCAAAAGTCCAGAAAGTGGGCGAAGATCATAGGCAGTCAGCCTCACCTTCTCCTTTGCTTACCACATTAGCTCTATATCCACCATTAAAAGCAAAATAAAACAGGAAACTAAGGAGGAAAGCCTTGATGGCCGAGCAATGTTTTTACTTAGTATTTAAGCACAAATAGCACGCGAAGCACTATGTCATCTTGTCCACAGACTGTGGACAAGACTGGCCCCTTCCTCTTGAAAGGGTGGGTGTCAGGAGGAAGGGGCCAGTCTTTTTCAGTGGTGCCCCGTGACAGGACAAGAGGAAATAGGCACAAATTTGTACATAAGGAGTTCCATCTAAACATGAGGAGGAACTTCTTCACTTTGAGGGTGGCAGAGCACTGGAACAGACTGCCCAAAGAGGTGGTGGAGTCTTTGTCTTTGGAGGCATTCAAAACCCGCCTGGGCAAGTTCTTGTGCAACCTGCTCTAGGAGGACCTGCTTTGGCAGAGGAGTTGGAGTAGACGAGCCAAGCCCATATCATTCTTCGATTCTATACAGGCTGTAAATTGTCTTCTGGATACGAAGTTACTTCCCTTTGGAGTAAAAGCAAGGGAACGCTTTCGTTGCTACAGTCAGCATGTGCTTATATTTCCCTCTGCGTTTATGCTCACTCTTTCAAGGCTTGAGAGCTGGAATGGCTTACAGCACTGTACAAATGCAGAATCGGGTGGGTTAGAAAACTCTGTTTAAGGCAATATGTGAAAGCAGGGCAGAATGCAAACCATGAAATGTTTAATCAATTCCCAGAACAGTTGATTCTAAAAAGCAGTAAACTGCACTGGAAAATGCACAGGATTTATCTGCAATTACCATAGCTGGGAAGGAAGTTCTTAATTTTGATTACCCTGAATTATCACAGTAGAACTGCTCTCAGATTTAGATGTAAAACTAACACTGACAGTAACAACCTATGATTTTTGATATATTCAGATCACTAAACTGTCTGTGCCCCTGTGGTAACTGAGGGTGTCTCGGTCTGACACATTGATTCTCCTGTCTTTGAAATGCTATTAATGTTATCATTCACGTATTGCACAGACAGAAAATTATGGCATTGAGGTTGACTTTTTTTGAGCATCCAAGTTGCTTACAAACTAAAGCTTTGTTTTCCAAAGCATTTTTTAAGAGCTTTCTATGCGCATCTCAAAAACAGACTCTTCAGTGGTCTGAGCACTCCACACAACTGATTCACGTACAGTCAACACGAGAAAGAGTTACTGGCAGAATAGTCATTTGCCCTGTCTTCCTGCTGTACCAAGGTGGATGTATTACTTCTGCATAACAATATAAGCCAACATCAATCAAAGAAATGCCCTCTACATTGTTTTGCTTTTCTACGCAGAGAACGGCTACAGATGTCCCACCTCCCCTTTCACCATGTCTCAGAGATCCAAAGCCTAAGACAGGCAGAAGCAAGTCATAAGTTATCTTCTATCTCCTCCATTTTTTTTTATTTTAACCTAACCGATGGCAATCCTTCCATGTAAGTCAACAAGTGTTTATATATACACCCTTCACCAATGCAGTGGAAGCTTCAGGGAGAGCTGAGAACATAAGAACCTTGCAAGCTTTGGCACCTAAAGCCTGAAGGCCTCTGAAACCAATCCTTTTCCTTTTTGTATATGAAAAATGGATTCATACTCCGAAAGATTCCTGAAAAATATTCCTCAGTATGGACCTTCCCCAATTGAAAAAACAGGTAACTACATTTCTGGCTTTCTTCCCTACTCTCCAGTCTCAAATCTCACGTAAATCTCAAACATAAAAAATGAAAAGTATTCCTTCCCACATAAACTGAATATAATCAAAACAACTGTGCCTAAGGATAAAATATATATTTGGTTTTTCTGTTCAATTAGCGTCCCCTACTTCAGATCTCCTCTTAAGGTCAGGACACAGATGAGCATACAAGGCACCAAAAGACTTACAAAATGGACTATTTTGAGCCACAGTAACTAAGTTCCACGGAGACAAAGGCAGGCAGCAGAGAAAACAGAAGAACATCAAAATTATCTTTATTGGTTCATTTCACCATTCTCTCTTAAACATCAGCAAAAATTCTTACAATTGCTCTTTTGGGATTTTTTTTTTCTCTTTCTTCTGTGTTTATCATTCAATCTATGCGATTTCCACTTTTTGGGCAATTTTGGCAGGTCCACTGGTTGCTTAGAGATGCTTCCTTTTTCATTGCTCCTTGCCTGTTTGTACTGTAACTTTATTCTGAATGTCAACTCCAGGAAGACCGGATTTGCAAGTGAAGCAAGGTATGCTCAGAAAAGCCTTTTTAAAACAACCAAGGTCTAGAGAGCAGCATACTACATGCCTTTTTCTCTCCTACATCTCAAAAGTGTAGGAAAGACTCCTTAGCAACAATTAACACCGTCTCACTGCCAGCATGTCTCTAGCAGTCTGAATTACAAGACTGGATGGTTTTGATCTCTGAAGGTGAAAGAATGGTTTTGTGGACATTTTTGCGCAGGGAAAGAAAAAGTAAAAAGGGCACTGCTAAAAATCACCCAACAAAACAAGTGTGTATAGTGGGGGAAAGAAGGGATAATAAAAGGAGCAGCATCTTTAGCTCCCAGACATGCCCACTATCCTAATCACATCCTCAGCCAATCTCGAATGTTTTGTAAGACAGTGCCATGCCGTGGACACTGTGCTCCATTGCCACTGCACTCTGCAGTCTCTGCAGGTACAGTAGGCCTGTTTCCTGACCCACTTTCCTCACCAATCTCTATTTAGCTCTACGCTAGTGATGCTTCTGGCATGACAATCAGATACTGCAGCCTGCAGTGCAGTTCGTTACAACACATTCGCAAGCTCCTAGTAAATTCAGTGGAAAAGTACTGTGTCAAGGAAGCCTAATTAAACTCAAGTCATTTTCATAAACTTACGTCAAATACAACAACATAAAAGTGTTCCAGAGATTTTAAAGATGCCTTTTTATTTTAAGTCGACAAATCTGCTAGACAAAGTAAAACCAAAAGATCTTTTCTACTCAAGGGCTGCAAAAGGAAAAAAGCTATTAGAGCTAGTACCTTTTTTCTGGATTACCTAATCAATCTTGTAACTTGTACTGCTTAAAACCTGCCACAATTCCTCCCACTGCCATTTATTTCCTCCTAGAGAAGGGCTACACACCTTAATGTCCAGTGAAACTGTAAACTTAGTCTCACTACCGCTATTATCTTCTTACATGCACTAGAACAAAATTCCTCCCTCGGACACAGCCACCCGCAATTAACTTCAGATTTCACTTGCACATACAGGTATGAGGGTGAAATTTTGTTTTGGGACATACACGATTATTCCAGACAGAACTGTTCTGCCTCCAAAGTTAAGATCTAATATGTGGGTACCTCTAAGGTCAAGTCATTGGAGGTTGATCATATTCCATTTATCTGCAAAACAGCCCCAGTCATCTCCCTTCATAAGGAAATACTGTAATAAATTGCCATAACCTGAGCCTCTTTAAAAAATCCAACTGCCAAGCCCATAGGTTATACAGCAGTAAATTCATCACACTATGAATCTATACTTCCTTCCTGGGTACTTAAGTGAACTGTAGAGTTCTACAGTGAATATAGTCAATGCAGGCGCACCACATGCACGTGAAGCCTGTTGTTAAGACTTTGCCTGTAGAAGGCAAACACGTAATGGTCTTACCAACTCTTTCTTCGCTAAGACCCTGTTTCTATTCAGCAGAATATTTTTGTACTTGCAAAACTCAGGCCCATATCAAAAACAAGTTTTAAGAATTATTCATCATCATTTCACCATAACATTTTAAATTACTTACCTTAAGATTAGAAATACTGAATTTGAAACATTCTAAAAACAGCACAAACTTACATTTAGCACTGACAATAAATAAAAGCAGCAGCAGAAAATTAAGTATGGCAATATCAAATGGTTCATATGAGACAGGCACTGTGGGGCAATGACTGCCTTCCAAGTGTGGATCGTTTATAGAGGACATTACGTAAAGCAAGGAGCATGAGGAACAATTATTCACAAAGCAGTCCAAATGCACGCTATAGACAAACACAAATTAGATCCTTTGCAGGAGTACATGCATGTACAATATGACCAGTTTTCCTTGGGAGCAAGAACTATTACTAAAAATTGTAGCTTGTAGGTTGGCACATGCCACACAAACTAACAGTTTTTGCACTTGTCCTATCATAATCCCACTAATTTACTGAATCAACTAACGATTCCCAAAAATGGACCCTAAAGTGCTTATGTAAAGTAGTCAGATTATCCATTAAGCAGGGTGATACCAGCCAACAGCAAGAGAAAACAAAATTAAACATCCATCAGAATGTGCACTTCATCCAAATTTCATACCACAGGCACCTCTAAATATATGAGTCATTATAATAACGTACAAGGGAATTATATTTCATCACCCATTACCTTGACCTGAGGAGGACCTCTCCTCTTCAGATGGAAGATGCTATCCAGACTTGCATTATTAGGACTAAGGAACCCGTCAAGAAGTATAGCTTACATAAAGCAGCACCCTTAGACTGGCAGCTGTGTAGACATAGAAGAAACTCAACATGGTGAATCTACTGCAGACTTCACCTGTTACCTACCAGTGGCCTACAACACCACCACCAATAAGCACCCTACCTTTTAAACTAGACTCCTTAACCTTGGGTTAAATAACATACTCTTCACTCGCACCAAGTATTTCACATATAAACCTGAGACAAGCAGCCACAATTCAGAGATGACTCTTCAGGAAATACATGGTTGGGACAAATCTACTATAACTCACAGACACCTGGCAATCAAAAGGCACTTAAAGGTACGCAGCTTCTTTGCTGCTACCTATGGACAAGCCTCGACAACAAAACTAAGAGATTCTTTTGTTGCCTTGTTATTTATTAAAGAGATGACAGGATCACCCTCAGGGTAGTCCCGGAGCAAAGAGTCCAGCAAAGCACAGATCCTCTTACTGTGTTCACCTACGACTAAATGTCACATCTCATTTGACTTTAGCTTACTAAACCACAGAACTAAACCTAGACCTTCACAAATCACTTCCCTAACCTCATGTCCACCCAGTTCACAAATAGATAAACAGTGAGGCCTAGCAGTTTAGAAAGAACAAATTAATTACTACCCTGGATCAGCCAGTAGTGCTAACAGGTTACTTTTTTTTTACTGGAATAAAACAGCTGTTTCACAGGCACATAACAGAAAACCTGACTAGACAGTTACAGAATCACCTACAAAGTCTATTTTTAGGATGCATAAAAGTTCATATACTTTCAAGAGCCTACAGAGACTTTTGTTTGCTTTTTCTCTGTGAACTTGGAAATTCTCGACAGTAGCATCCAAACGTTCATTGAGCCCTGATATGATGTATTTCCTTCTCAGAAGCTTTTGTTATTGTTGGGCTTGGTTTTGGTGTTCAAACAAACAAAAGCTCTCTAGGAATCCAAGCCTCTAATCTGAATTGTTACTGCTCAAACATCTGTTAAAAAAATTCTGCCTGTAGAAGTAGAACAGATTCTGGTTTACACAGAAAACTACATAACTAATAGATACCTGGCCAACCAAGAAAGCTCTTCAGGGAATACAATCTAAGACTCAATAGTCAAATTGCTTCTTAAAAAAAAACCACACAAAAAGAAACATCGGTTTCAATGGTTACTTTCAGTGTTCCTGTGTTCAGTAGGCTGACCCTTGGCTGATTTGCAAATCTGCATATGCCCATGGGAGTGGGATCTCAGATCATTTAGCATCGTGGCAGATTTCCAGTTCTGGGCAGAAGGGTTGTTTTTTTCCATGAATCAGCAACTGTCCATCACACTACAGTCTGTGAAGTGAAAAACCCACCTCATCAGCATAAATTATATGCATGTATGTGTGTATATGTCAGAGAGGACTTTTTGGTTGCTATCTATAGCCCACATGTGAGGACTGCCATATGTACAGATAAGCATGTACATATTCCTCAAAGCCAACTACACAACAAAGAGACTTCTCTTGCCTTCTGCAGTCATACAATGCTTTGACGGTGCAGCACATTATTTGCATTGTAAGATTCTAAATGTTATGGTAAAGAACAAAAAACTTCAACCCATCCCATTTACTGCTTTCTCCCCATCAACAGGCAACTCCAGGTACCAACCCCACTGTGGCCAATACAGAACAGCTGATTGTTTGCCTGCTGTTGAAAAGCAAGCTACATTTGCATTTTCAGATAACGCTTACCAGCAAATGCATTCTAAACACCCATCAGCAAGGAAAACAAGAAGTAAATAAGTTACATTTGAAACATCCTCCTGAAACATGCTCCAGAATTTTAACAGCGTTCTATAATACAGCTAATACTTCTACACATGATAGCAAATGACATGAAGGCTGCCCTAGTAAAATGAACTTATTCTCAGAAACACACTGACAAGCAAATCACGCACTTTGGAAATACATTACAGAAAAGCATGTACTAATAATTCCTCATTTTATTCTTTCTGTGTCTGTCTCTCTCTCTGATACACAAGAGATTGCAGTATTCTTATTGTATGGCATCATTGTGCTAATATTAAATAACAACAGAGTTGCTGTCTCAAAAATGCCACTTTTTAAAGGAGGCAGCAGGAAAACTACTATCATCATAAATTCACCGCTAAAATTCAGGAATCAACCTTCCTCCCCCCTCCAATGATTCACAATGTAAACTACCATCAAAATCATAACCTGATCCACTGGATGTAGTTGTTGAGCAGAATGCCTAGCTCTTCATGTTTCCTCTATTTGAATTATACATCCAGGGCATCGCAAAATTTACCAAAATGATATGTCTTTTCCAGAACCTTATCATAAGACCTTTACCTCATGGATATAGATTCACAATTTGATACATAAATTCACCCAGTAAAATGGTTTTGTTTCTTACAGCATTAATTTGCACAAGGAGTAAAGATCATTGAATACAGAACAGCCAAGTTAACAAACTGCAGCAGTATTGTTGAAAGGGAAGCTTTTTAAAAAATAAAAAAAAAGCAAAAATGTATTTTATTATTATTAGTTGCATATGGGTGATCTATGTTTACACAGCTCAGAGCTGGATTTAAAACCAATTTTAACAGCCAACTGTTTCAACTTGCATGTAAACAAACATACTGCATTTCTTCATTAGCTGGAATTTGCTGCAGTCTGTCAGCCATCTGTACTGTCTTGCATTCTGTTCTCTATTCAGAGCACCACTATCAAATGTTGGTGATATAGTATTGCTCTCTTTAGAGACATCATGACTACACTATAAATAGTTTAGAGACATAAAACACTTTTTCTAACAGTTGTCTTAATATCTGCTTTCTCAGAATGCATTAGGTTGTTCTGTTTCTCATCCAATTTTGCTTCTCTGTAGCTTTTTGTGGATACAAGAAGAGATTTTGGCGCTCTCAGAGGTGCAGAGCAAAAACTGCAGCCCAAGCACAACTTCATTCAACTTTTGCACCCTCCAAATCACGGATGCAGAGCCCAAACCCCAGAGCGTAACCCTGCAAATATCTGCACTGCAGTCAGAGGGGTGACTGCGTAGTGCAGAACAGCCGGGCTGCTATTATACCAACTAGTTTGGGCACCAGCTGCAGCCAGAGAGCAGGGCTGCAGAGAGGGGAGCAGACTGACCAACACTCCCCTACCCACACACCGGGATCACACCCTAGCCAAACCCAGCCTGGAAAACTTGCAAGGCATTAGTGCAGCTCTGAACAGGAGCCTCGCAGAGCTCTGGCTCACCTCCAACCAGCTCAAACATCAGCATGACTCCCGCGCTGGCAGTATGGACCTCAGCATATCTTGATACGTGCCACTTCTCCCCAGCCTTTTCCTAGAATCACAGCACACACAGACATAACCCCAGAGCAACCTTACATCCCCTGAGCTTTGCATGCCAGATGCCTTCGCCATGGCAGCACTGACCTCTGCTCTCCAGAGCCTTGGGTCCCCCAGAACTCAGGGTTTGCACTGCACGTGTCCCCTCCAGCCTGCAGTCAAACCCCGCTCTAAACTGCCCCAGCTCTCCAAACAATTCAAAGTGGATGGCAGCACAGCTGAGGATGTCATCCAGTTTACTAATTATTTGAGCAGTGTGTGCTAGTTTTAGAGGACAGGTAATAGTATCTTTAGAAGAACACAGCTCAGAAATCCAAGTCCCTAATAAGGGCTTTTGTAGCCTGCTGAATCATCCTGTGTTTAAGCAAGTGAGACCTGGCAGCGAGACAGGAAAGTTCACACACACCTTAAACTCCAGGTTTCTTTCTTCTACGGACATCAGAGAACTAGAATGTTACTTGTATAACCAGTGCCACTTCACAAGTGACACAACTCAAATCACAAAAAGTTACTCTATGTTAGTTTTCCAATCCAAAAGATGACTATTCAAACGTAACTTTTTAGTTCACCCACTGGATGAGTTTAAAACTTTTCAGGAAGGACTTGAATGCTCTACCTTCAAGTTGAGTTCCAGTCTTATATTGCACTTCTGATTCCAGAACTGCAGTGCTATAAACCCACCTTCCTATAACAGAACAAACTTCCCACCCTCCAGGAACAGACAAGTAGCGCATCTATCCAAACATCAGACCCCTTGATAAGCGATGTCAGAACTCCGAACACTGATTTTGGGTGTAAAATCTCTTACAGAGAAGTGAAGCTGCTTTATTCTCAGAGAGAGCTTCATTTCAGTTTCATTTCTCAGTTTCTGTTTGAGGACAGTGCGATGAAACACTGTCTGATTTTATAACCCCTCTCAGCCACATACAAAGGTGAGCAAGACTCGATGACAATTAAACTGTAAGAATTGAAGTCTGCCATTCAATACTCCCCAGTAAAAACAGATACTTAACATATAATTTGGCAGAAAAGTTCCACAGGTTTCTAAAGACATCACTCTGCAGAAGTTTGGGGTGGTTTGCCGTTTGGGGTTTTTTGTTTTTTGTTTTTTTTTTATAGCAACAGTATCTATTAAAGCTGCCACTGGAAAGCTTTTCCTTTTCCCAGCTTGTGGTTCCTTTTCTGGAACAGCAGCAACAAAAACGCTACACCCTTGTGTCCAGATAATTTTCAGCAGAATTTTGTCTGCATTAAAGGAGCCAAACTATAGGCATCAAAACAAGCTGCCAGAGAGACTCCCAGCCACAGCATGCTCTTCCAGAGCTGCAGTACTACTGTTACAATGTGAAGAAATTTAATGCAGACATGCAAGTATTTAGGGGGACTGAATATGAAACAGTCCTTTCAACAATACTTTTTCCCCTTCTATACTTACATTTATCAAGTTCAAAAGGGGCCAAGGGGACAAGAGAATACAGGTCTGTTCAGTTCCCTGACTGAAAGAATGGAAAAGATGCAATACCATTATCAAAATTTTCCAGCTCTATTTTGGCACATCATATCTCAAAACCAGCCTGGAATAAAAATTTCAAGCATGTTTAGCTCACGAACCCTTGACAACATCTAATGCACAGGCTATTTATCATAAATTGAGGTGCTTATTTTTGGACTTCACCTTGGAACAGGAAAGAATGACTGTTTTGTCAGCACCAGCAAAGTTTATGAATCCTGCCAAACGTATCAATATTATATATTTCAAAGGTACCTTATATATACTGCAGAGATGTCCACAGCTCTCTGTAATGCTGAATGAACTTTGCAGAAAGACATGCATACTTTGAACTCAATGTGAATCAGGTCACAGTTGTAGCCACCAAGACTTACCATCTCTACATAAATAATTATGGGTTTTAAAGCTTTTAAATAACCAGTGAGATTTCTAATGTACTTTTTACATGTTATGTCGCGGTCTCAGCCAAACCCACCAAAACCTGAGCGACAGATGCCCCCCCCTCCCTTTTCCCCCCCGCTTTGGGTAAAGAGAGGAGAGGAAGGAGTTAAAGAGATTCAAGAGTTTAGAACAAACTAAACTACTTTAATGAAAAAAGCTTTTTTTTTTTTTTAATATTTCTCCTTTCCCATCCCTCTGTTGCTACACGCATGATACCACTAACTGCATTAACCCTCTGGATTTCCAACAGCTACAGAAAGTTGGCAAACCTGCAAGAGACATCCTTTATAACGCTAAATCTTAATTATAAAAAGATAGCAATTTTGCACTTTCTCATCCCAAACATTTTTTACAAAAATTCAATTAGTCAGTATAATGAAGAATTATAGGTACAATGGCAAGATACATTCAGAGAAGTCCTTCATCTTTTAACCGTCTTCATCTTTTAAGACCGTCTTCACCTCTTAACAAGCTTTTTCAAACAATCTCACTTCACTGTAGCACCCTTTCACTGCCTTCAAATAAACTGTTAAGGCACATTTCCAGCTACACGAGTAGGATGTATCACTGGTGCATAGAGCTGTTCAGATTTATAATTGGTTTCAGAGCAGGCAACACCAGGAGTCACCATCTGTGCTACCAGCACTAAAAGAATCAACAACTAGCACTCTCCACACCTGGAAGTGGTGCTGGCCCTGCTGTGTTCACCCCTGGCCAGTCTTCAATAAAGCAGACTCCCTAGTCAAAATCACAGAACAGTACCTTCACCAGCAGTGAGCCACCCACCTCAATCCTTTGCCGCTAACACACAGCAGTTAGTCACTTCTTCTGCCCACCTATGTTTCAACCAAAACAATACCTTTTTTCTTTTCAAAATCCTTCTCCTACAGTTTTGTCACCATTATGATACCTAGAAAGGGGGGAGGGCAACAACACACACTTCATATCAACAGCAAACAGCGCCAAATGACAATGGTACTGTTTCCTTCCTGCGTTCCACCTGCAAGCATCCCTATATGCTTAGCCTGTAAGGACCCCAAGAAACAGTATTTTCGTTTGCATCTGTGCACTACCAAGTTTAAGAAGATTGTATTGTAGGCCTCCCAAGCCACCAGAGAACATAGACAAGACAGCTTACTTAGAATTGTTACAGACTGAAAACTCCAAGAAAATGAGATTCTTCTGTTCAGCATCAATGATCTGTGTCATTTATCAGACTTGGACTTTGTAATCGTTTGCAGAAGGTAACCAAGCGCCCACACAAAAGTGCTTTCTTTATCTGCCACGCAAAACTAAGTACACTTTCATTCTTTATCCTCTTCTGCAGGTGGAAACTATCAAGGAAGGATCAGCTATACACCATGCATTAAACCTTGGCAAACCTAAACCAAGGCAGCTTGTAGCAAAAGCCTGGTGCTTTAGGCGATTGGCAAATACACGGCTCTTCAAAACCCTGTGATTTCATTGTGCCAAAACTAGACCCACAGTCACTGTGGTTTATAAGAACAGCAGCACTGCTGGTCTTACAAAGAATGGAAAAGGATCCTTGTAGCTGTCTTGCACATTTCAATGAAAAGTCAAGCCTTGGTTTATATGCTGCTTTTCCATAAAATTGATTTTGAGGCTTTAATTTAAACCCAAAGTAGAAAGTCCAGGCATAAGTAGAAAAGAAAAAATAAAAACAAAAGCCTTATTTCTAGCAGTTATTTGTGGATCAAGCTGACTTAATGTGTCAAGAGCAACTGAGGTGAAAAAATTAGCTTTGTGTTTAAAGGTTCACATGTAGCACTGAGAAAGAATGAAGTTCAGACAAGGAAAGATCCTTAAAAAGAACTGCAGACAGCATACACTATTCTAGATGACTAATACCATAACTCAGAAAAACACTTAAATAAAAATGATTCTCATGAATCAGGACATCTTTTCCCAAGAAACATTTTAATGATGACAAAGTCACATCTGCATCACCTCTAAACAACTCTGTCTCCTTTCGGTTTTCTGTTTACCCTTGTCAGAAGAACACAATGTTGCAGATATCAGGTTTTTTAATTTTCTGAAGAGCAGAGGCTCTGTTTTTGTGAGGTAATTTCAATAGCGTATTTGTCTCACAGACTGTGCATCTATTACTACTCAAAAGAAAGCAGAGGACAGTGAGAAGGGCACAGAATTAAAATTATTTTTATAAATTTAGAGCAAAACCATCAGCAAAATCCAGTATGATTTAATTCTATATGACCAAAGAGCAATTTATGCTAAAAAATGGCACTTAACTAGAGAAACAGCAGAACAAACCCTGAAAATCAATTGGTCATTTTAAGCAGACAGATCAAGGACTCTGATTTTCAATGTATGGATAGTTAAACTGCAGAGTAGTTTCTCAACAGATTTTCTACTTTGCGAACTTTGGAATACAAAGAAAATAAGAACAAAGAGAAAAGGACAGCTAATTTTAGTGCTCCTGGGCTAAAATAAAATAACAACAAAGAACCACTGAACCATGAAGCAGTTTTTTTCCAAGCTGCTATTTCAGTTACACTCTTCCTCTCAAAAAGCCAGTACTGGAAAGAAGACGCCAGCTTCTGCCCTATCAGAGTAACACAAACACCTTATTTTACCCAGTGGGGCACATTGAGAACTCTGATCTGCTTACATAACGCTTCTACACATTTTGCTGCACCCAAAATGTTTATTATAGCTGACAGGAAAAAAAAGAAAAGGGCATGATTTCTTTAATTTCCTTCTTTATCATTGCTGCCTTCCTAGTAAGAAGCATCACGTCTCCAAACTGAACTTGATTTGAACGTTGACCAGTGTATTTTAACAAATAACCCAAAAACTCATCCCTCTTAAAGCAGTGAACTGAAGTTTCACAATTCTGCATTTTGAGCATGTGTGGAAACAGTGTTGAAGACAGAAATAAGATCTCAGGATCACAGTATAATTCAGGATCAATGGGACCTGACAAGGTTTCTAGTCCAACCTCTTACAGCCAAGTCAGCTATGAGATCTGACCACATTGCTTGGCATTATCCAGGTAAGTCTAATCCATTCTGTAATAATGGAAACGGTACAACCTCCCTGGACAGCCCATTCCAATACTTGATTGTCCTCATGGTGAAAAAAGTTCTCCTTACATTACATCTGAACCTCACACTTTGATCTGTGCCCTTTGTTTCTCATCCTTCTTCCATCTTCTTGATGGACCTCATTGCAGGTATTGTCAGGCTGCTATTACATGCCCTTGAAACTTTCTCTTCTCCATGCTGAATAAGCCTAGTAAGATCTTAATTGTGAGATTTTAATTTATCAGTTTCAGTTAACAGTAAAAATGGTACCAAGACAGCTACTTCCTAAAAAAAACCCCAAACTTTCAGCTCTTAAAACAAACACCCAGTCTTCAAAAAAAAAAAAACTGTAACGTCTAACCATGTGAGTGGACTTTCAAAGTCTGCTTTGTCTGAGGTAAGATAACTTTTCCATAAGTATTTACTCAGAACAACCCACCTTATGTTTCCAACATTATCAATACTACTCAAAGACAGAACAAGACTCCTACAATTTAATGATGAATGGTTTCTTTTCATTGACTGCTTCAAAATGAAGCCAATTCAGAATAGAGGGCAAACATGAGAGTTTCTCCCAAGTGGCAAATTAATAAATTTGGGCAATCAAACAGAAAGCTAGACCAGAAAATTATATGTTGCCTTCATACACATAAGCTACAGCAACATTAAAATATACTGGGTTAGGTTCATAATATTGCTGTTAAATTTCGCTCTTCTCTAAGGAGCTATGTGCTACTGCTCTGCAAATCTTCACAAGAACAAATTATACTTTTCAAGCATTAAAGACATATTAACATGACATAGGTCATATGAAATTCAAACTTCAAATACTTACTGAATCTAATAGATCAGAGAAAAAAAAATCAGTATTATAATGAAGAACGGGGTTACATTAACTAAAATAAAGCTCTCTGAAATGATGAACTGATTTTTCAGTCACTATAACAACACATATGCCAGCAGCTTAGTTATCAGTGAAAGAGTCATTTAGACACAATTTCATTTTAGTCATTTACTGGAACATATAACCTTCTGGCCCAATTCCAGAAGATTTCTCAAATCCAGTATCAAAAAAATCTACTTATGTCAGAGACACAGCCACTAATAACCTATACCATACCACATGAAGTGCAAGCTGCAACAAGACACACACGGCAATACAGCAGAACATTTTAAAACTGTCTTCATTTTTTGTGCTGAAAACATTTAGAAAAGGCCTAACAGACGTTTACTTCTCTCACCATTTCATTGACCACTTTATTAGCCAATTCACTCACTTGTCCCTAAGCGACAAAGCCAGTATGATTATTCTTGCTCTAAGTAAATGTTTAATTCCTTACAAACATTTGCACTGAGCTAAAAGTTTTCAGCTTTACCTTACTTCTTAAATCAATAGAGCTAATCAAGCATACTCTGCACAGCTGAATATAAAACTGGATGTTTGTCAAATGACAACTAGAATATTGTTATCCAAAAATATTGTAGAAACTCAGTTGAAGCTACAACAGTATTGTGAATCTTGCTTAAAAAAGAACAAACAAAAAAATCTTTTTAACAGACAACACAAACAACACAGGGCAGCAACCCTTCTATTTCACTTCGGTACTAAAATCCAAAGTTTCACGTTTACAAGTTTTTTTTTAAAAACAAGACTTCAAGATATTTTTCAAAAAATATCAAAAACGATTATCATAAGACTTTCAAGAAGAGCTTGCCTTAACACACTTACTCAGCCTCTCATAGACGATCACTACCTTACATGAATCTCAGACATATCTTTTATATTATTAGTTCATGACAGTCACCAGAAACCGAGTGATCATAATGGCTTTACAACATGGTGGACAACTCCACCTGCATATTGCAGGGTTCTACTGACTTAAGTGTACTTCTACATAAACGATGGTCTTAATACAAAAACTCCTGCTGTGTTTGAGGTCTCCAGACAAAAGTATTATAGAGATGTATTGTTTGCAAACAAATATCAAAGTATTGCACACAAGAGATTCACTTTAAAGATTTATTCAACACATAGGAATGCTTGTTGGTTTTTTCCTTATCCCTTTTGTTCTACTCTATCAGAGACATAAATGTGAAATTGAAGTGCTTCCTTCTGTTTGATCATGTGGGCTTGACTCCTCTTTTGTCAGCTGTTTTCTTAATATATGCTTTGAACTATGTCACTGTTCCAAGACAGCTAACCTGCAAAGTTAATTTGGAAACCCTGCCTACCAGGACATGACCCAGGGCAGAAGACAGGTGCATAATACTTTCTGATTTCAGCATGGCAATGAGACAAGAGCACTGGCATGAACAATGGATTCTTTGCAATTTCTAAAAGGGAAGATGCAGTTGGGCTTACTGCGTACTCAGCTAATAAAATAATTTGTGCAGTCATCTGAAACCACTGGTGCTGCATCCCTTCTACTCTCCCCAGTTCACACAGTTTGCCTTGCTATGATTGGCAACGTACTGATCTTCAATTCTTCATACAGCTCCATCCAGCAATATCTGGCTTGAAGTGCCTTACAAAGACAGAACGACACGAGAGAAAATATTTGGGTATTTTTTTACATGCAGCAGAGCTTATGCTTTGAGAAAGAGGTACAGAATGCAACTATTGACCACTAAGTCTTCTATTCATTTCAGCAACTTTGGTAGCACAATCTGCCTGGAGGGAGTAGGAGGAATGTGCTGCTACAATGCCAGAGGTAGGAAGAGATTATTTAAAGATCAGGCAGGTCAGCTCTTAAACTTGGCTGAAAAGTTTCACCATGATCCAGGGGAAATAACGTGCTACTACATCTCACCATGAGAGAATGCCCTTAGCTGCAAAAAAGGATCAATAAAGCACCATACATTCAGGTTTCTGCTGTACAGAAATTTCTCCTCTCCAAAAGCCAGAGGACACAAAAGTATCGTTGAGACAGTGACTGGGAAGGCTGAATGCTGTCCCTTGGAAGATCCGAACTGACTGTAGACCTTAAAGAAATTCCAAATGCCATGTCAATGACACCTGCTTATAGCCAATTGAACACTCCTTTTCCCCAAACTCTGAAAAAAACCCAACCTTTTTCTAAGAAATAATGCATTGAAGTATCCAAAAGTTTATGACCAAACACACAACTTTTTAAAAAGGTATCAAAGCTGTCTCTGCAGACTCTCTCTCAGAGGTGCAGGTCCAACACTATGACAAACATGAACAACATGACAGGCTTGTTTAGGTGTGCAGTGTTAGCTTCTCAGCAGTCAGACCAGATGGCTCTCAGTAGGTCTACACAAGAACAACTCTCTTGGGCAAGAGAGCAAGAGAAAGAAACAGAGGAAAAAAGACAGAAGCAAAATATCTCATGAGGAAGCTTCAGCTAAGGCATGTGTAGCGATTATGGACCTGCATGAGAGATCTTCGTTACATAAACTATGAGTAAAAGCAAATTACCAGAACTGTTGGGAGGTGCAACTCAGATAAATGTAACACCCATGGATTTTCTAATACCAGTTCTCTAAAATCAAAGTATTCCTCTTCAATTATATCTAGGTATATCTAAATATACATATAACAACAAAAGCACAACGTCTGTATTTTCACTATTTCTGACATCTCTGTCTTATAATGAATTTAATGATAAATTACCATTACATTAAAATAGCCTCATTTTTGCTCAATCAAGAGCAAATATAGAAGTCATAGATTCATTTTTGTTAGCTCAAACATAAAACTAACTTAGCATCACCATTCCAAGTGTTTTAATGTTTTTGATCCACTCTCTCCCTGAATTTCAGCCAACATACAGTATTGAATACAAAAGAAACACAAAAGTAAATGGTAGATGGAATCCAAGAATGAGTATGATTTGGTATATTATACATTTCTGTAAATAACTGTATATGCATACAAGTGCATCACAATTAATCATGTTTATCTAACATGAATAAAAGGATTTCAGAATTTGGTCCTGATTTCTCAGACTTACCAAAATTGAGAGCTTAGCCCCATAGTAACAAAAGAGGAGAAAGTACAATGTTTCTCTTTCAGTCTCAGGACTCAAAGAGAAAGCACAGGCAGTATCACTGAATGGGAAGAGACGTTCCTGAAGCATGTCACTCGTTCTGAAAATTATAAGCAGCAGCATAATTTGAAATCCCTGTAGTAACACAGGTATCTAAAAGAAGTTGTCAGTAAGTAAAGTGTAAGGGGGGGAGTACAGGCCAAAAAAAAAAAGGTTGAAAGAGCAATCTACAACATCTTTTTAATTTCAGCAGCAGTACATAAGTAGTCCCTCATGTACTTAGAAATACTAAGTGTGAAGTCTTCAGATAAAATAACTTTATTAGAATTGTCTCTGCCATGGCATGCTGAGCATGACCTCAAGTTGAGTGAGTAAATGCTCTTTTCTCACTGGCTTTCTGCCAATCTAACAACAAATGGAGACATTATATGCAAAACCAGCCATCCTTGAAGACTCTGAACACTGTCAGTCTTAGTGCACTCCTAACTCCTTTGACCAGAAGGAAGACATTTTAGATGTCTCCATATACCATGCAGAAAAGCAAAACAGGATACTATGCTGTCCTCATGTGTTGAAGAGGAGGGGGTGGGACACATCTCTTGAACATAAAAGACATTAAATACACATAATATTCTAGTTCATATTTCTGAACAGCTTCTCAGCTAAGCTAACAGAATGGTATCTTAAGATTATTAAACAGCATCAATATAATTCACAAGTACCATCTTAACCTTTTTAACTAAAAAGATACAAGCATTTTACTCTTCATGCCCTCTTAAGGAAATTTTATTTCAGTCTTGCTGTGGCAAGGAAAACCAAAGGCAGCAAATTAATCCTGTAAGACGTAATGCAAAATGCTGAACCAAAAGAGAGCCTTCCATTGCTCTGTTCCAAGTATTCTCTCATTTTCTGAAGCTGCAAATCTCAACTTTGTTTTGTTTGGGAGATTTCAGCCTAACATCTAAACCAAACAAAAAAATCCACAAAAAGTTTTAAACCTAACCACGTAAATATATTTTTACAAAGGGGGGAGGGGCGGGAGAAATAAGAAAAAGCCCTGAGAAATCAAAATAGGGAACCAAACAGAACAGACATGAGAAGAGAATAAGATTCAAGAAATAAAAAAATCATACCCTACACTTGCATCTGTATAGAGAACAAAGAACTTAAACCACAAAAGTACTATATCTCGGCATGTACAAAAGCAATAAAAGAACTGCATTGTTCTATACACCTACAATGTATCTTATCATAGCACTAACTCAAAACTTAGATACCTTAATATCCCTGGCTGGATTAAAGGTGCTGAGATCTGTTACATGAAGTTTCTCATATGGCTTTCATCCCTTTGCCCCCATAATCTCTTGTGAGGTCCAGCAGAGACTGTCTTTTTTGCTTTGGTTTGGTTGGATTATTTTTTGTGTTGGTTGTTTGGCGGGTTTTGCTTCTTTTTCTTCCTACAGAAATAAACTAAGGCCTTAGATTTTCAAAGACTTTGAAAGTGTGAACCCATTCAATGTGTGAAATCAACTAACTGAGGATGCAGGTAAACCGTGGCAACTTAAAAAAGCTGGACAGAAAGGATTCCACTAAGGCAATTACAGGAGGAAAGCAGGCTATTTAGTGCTTGTTAACTTAAGAGCACAAACATTATGCCAAACAGTGTTCTGGGAAAACAAACATATCAAAAAAAACTCCAAACTGCTTTCCTACTCACTTGTTAGCAAGGCAGAGAGTGTTCACATTAGCTCTGCAACTAGGAAGAGAAAAAAGAATGGGAAAATGTATGAGGTGGCATTTTTGGAACCACCCCTCTAAGGAACTATCTTTCTTTTTTCTTTATAAGGTTTTTACTTGCTTTTTCAATATAAAAAACCTGCAAGACATCAACAGGTTTTAAGAACCCTTAGGTCTCAGATAAGAATAAGCCCTTGGGCAGGTTTTAAAACAGGAGACAGTTTAGCATTTTTGTCCTCACAAAAAATGTCCTCCTCTTTTCCTTCCTCCTTTCACGAACAAGTTCTGTTGGTTGAATGATGGGGCAAAGGCAGACACTATATAAGACCACGTAAAAAACACACATAGAGTTCAGAGGTAGCTTCTGCCTTTGACAACTCCAGTTTAAATTAGAGGCAAGGCAGCCAAAAGGCATAGAAGATGAGCCACCAGGTGGGAGGATGAACAAGTAGGTACCTGTCATTTAGCAGGCTACCCAATAAACCATTCTTTGAAACTCGCTGCGTGCCATGGCATTGCTACAACTTCAAGCATCAGAGGAAACACGAGTCTCTCTTTTGAATCTTTTGCTAAAGAGTACCTTTACAGTAACTTAAAACATAGCCACAAAGGCCAAAAGACCTGGCAGAGCTCACAGCTGAAGTAACTCACTTATAAGTGAAAGCTGGAACCATAAGACAAATGAAAACAAACACCATCACTGGTGTAAAAGTATAAGCATAAGCCAAGTTCAAACCAAATCCAAAATCCTTAACTTAAAAGCCAGGAAAAGTCATCTGTCTGCTGGCCAGAACAGTTCTGCCTCGGTGAGTTTATGGCCTCATACTGACAAATGAGTTTGAAAAGACCAATGGAACAACTCAATAAACAGGTCTGTTGCCAAGTCCAATATGGGACTTCCGCAGTGCCTGCTGGTGAATGTGATCGTCATCTTGAGAGCTTGGTACAGTTTTGTATACGCTATATATAAGTCATTATTTTCCTTTTATTTTATTATTAATATTTCATTAAAGTAATTTATTTTTTCTAAATTCGTGTCTCTTTCAATTTTTTCCTCCTCTCCTTGGGATGAGAAGTGGGGAAGACCATCTGTCATTCCTTCCAGTGGCCAGTCCAGTCCAAACCACAACATACCTATTAAGGAGTAATTTTTCAGCATTAATGCTCTTTAGAAACGGAGACAGAAAAACAACAAAGAACTAATGAAGTCACTAGTACTAAACACAAAAAAAGTAAAAAAATAAAGACAGCATTCCACCAAATTCTTATGCAGGTCACTTAAATTATATATTTCTCCTTGACTGTATTTTCCTTTGAGATTCCACTGTTAAAGAACTTGCCAATAGAATTCATCAACACAACAGAAAAAGGAAACATAAGTAGCATTTACACCAGAAGTTTCTTGACCTAAAGTCATTGGGTCAGCCAGGTAAAAAATAATTACTCTAATCCCAAATCATCGTTTTTGCATTATTTTTCCATCCATAAAAGGAGGTATGGATTAGATTTCATTGCAGAGAACATTGTAAATTGATAGCCTTGTTCTAGTTCACTACAGTTTTTTATTGATTTTCTCTCGTTTTAGCCTGCATTGATTTGTTAATCCTTTCTCTGTAACAGTTCTAATGACAAATTGAGAATGAAATACTGCATGCTTTAGGGCCTTTTCCACCAATCCCTTACTTCAAAACCATATTTTCCCTTGGATTTGGAACATGTCCATGCATGTATTCCTGTTTAGACCAGACTCACCTCAAACTAGGATGGATACTTTTTACACTGAAACCTCTCTGGCATGCAAAGGCAGTGCAGGAGTTTTCCTTTCATGTTCACTTAGTGAGAATTTGATTTCCCATCTCCCGTTCTGCAATGCAAGCTCCAGAGAAATCAGTATGGGTGACAGCAAGCATGATGCTGGAACAAATACCATCTTCTCTTTGCTTTACAAAAATTATGCACCTGGAATTGGTGATCCAGGCTCTGCTTGCAACTACCAGGAGAAGAGGAAAGCAGAGCTCCTCAGCCCTGCTTGTTTTTATTATCAGCAGTAAGTATTGCAAAGTAAGAACCACCTCTTACTATTAATTCTTCCAGGGCCCACATCTGATTCTGCACAGTTAGGCACAGTGGCACAGTTAGGAATTTTGAGGCAAGCTGGCAAACTGAAGAACAAGGAACAGAGTTTACACCACCACTTCTGTTGAACTATATCCTTTAATTACCTAAAAAGTTATTGAGCTTGGAAAACTAATGAGACTTTTTTTGCATTTCTATCTTTCCCTAACAATCAAAGTGGTTTCTTTAAGCAGCTTATTAGATCAGTTACTACACATACATTCTCTAACTCTGAGCATAAAACCTGGTTTAGGAAAGTTAAATTTGTTTTTTCTCTCCCACAAAAAAAGAATCTCATTTTGACCATTCAAAATAAAGAACATAGCCACAAATACCCCGTCTAACAACTACATATACAAAAGCCACGCACACATCACAGAGAAGATGTAATACATAACCCCACCAGGTTATTTCTTCTTTTAATACCCTTTTGAAGTCTAAACTACAGCTTTATTTACAGAGGTCTCTAATAATTTTCCCCAAGAAGTCAGAAAATACAAAAACAGTTTTCTTTTTTTTGTAAAACAAAAGCTTCTATTTTTACTATTACTGTGTCTGTATGTTAAGGCAATAACAATGCTTATACATTAACCTGTGAGTCACATAATAATCAACCAATTATTTATAATTATCTTGTAGGTAAATGCTTAACATTTTGCAACATGGAGGAAAAAAAAAGGAAAAACAAGAGCATTCCAAAAACAAAGCTACCTTTCAAATACTTAAATTAAAAAGGACACATTACTGCAACTGCCACTGAAAAGACTAGCAATAAACTTTGACTGTGTGTATTCATGAAGAAAGGAATCATACGGAGGATCCAAAACAACCTGTATTGCACGGGATGAACATACAGACACTGGGACAAGCACACACTCTGGAATTATGGACTACAGTAGGATCAAGACAAACATATCAGGTACTGGCTGCAACAAGTCCATTGGTTATTTTCATTCCCTGACACAATAGGTCCTTTCATCCACAATCAAGATTTAAGTTGGGTGACGGTAAAACTGAGAAGTGAATTAAGCCCAAGAAAACACATACTCAAAAGTGACAGTGTGACAAAGAATTTTTTTAAATTTCTCAACTGAAATTTCAGATCTTCCTCCTCAGAAAATTGCAATATAGCATAGCTTGTTTTAATTAGAGAAAGGATTATGATGAAAACACGGTTCCATGTGAACAGTGCTGCATATCCAAAGTGACTGTAGTCGTTCCTTCATCTCATTTAGCAAGAAACATTCAGCACTGCACAATGTCTTCTTGCTTGCTTATGGCTGCAGTAAATGTTTGCTGCAGTGTGAATGACATGCTGAACATACCACAAACAGTAAAACGATAGCTATTAAAATCAAAAATATCAAACAGCCTGGAAAAGCATTTTCACAAGGAGGAAACATTAAACCAGGTCTTTGTTGCATTTGCTAAATACAGAGGCTTGTCATATTTCAGGCCATTTGTATTTAATTGTCCTTTCATCTGAAGAGCAGTGGATATGAATGCACATCAGGCAGCAGATGAGTCAGATGTTCTGAAGAGGTCCAATCAAGGACGCCTCACAACACAAGAGCACTGCATGCATAATGTCTCACACAACTGACTTCTGCTATGGCCTCAAGTTTCTTTTCAGTGCCTCATCCTATTCCATGGTGGCTACGCATCAAAGCACTGAGAAGAAATAATAAATAGACCTGCAGTCACATAATTCAAAAAGTTTAAACACATGAGACTTCAGGAAGATGATGTCCACACAATCTCTTAAAGCTGCCAGGAAGATATACATAATTAGTACATAATTATCTAAACCCCAGGCTTTTGTTCTTCTGTTGTTTCAACTGAAAGAAAAAAGTGCTCATAATCCTCAGTGTCAATGCTTCCGAATGAGTTTGTCAGATGAAGTCAAACTCACAATGAAATAGATCACTCGTTACACTTCAAAAGTCAGGTTTTGAGTGGTAGACAGACACAGACATTATACCAATTTCAGCACAAAGAAAGGAGAATCCCTGGTCTCTGGTAGGGAAAGCAGGTAAGTCATAAGCATGGAGTGAAGGAGCAGCAGAGGATGTTAAATCTGCTACTTTGTCCTTCAGGTAAACTAGTTTGCCTTTGATACTGTCCTCTAATCCTTAGATTAGTTTCTCCATTTTGGTTTTAACAAAATTAACTGAAGTGCAGGAGCAATCATCAGACCACAACTTTGCCAAAAATTCAGTTGAGTCATTAAAAGTGATTTATAAAAATAGACCATGAATAAAATCATTAGTTGAAATCCCCAACAGTTGAACTGGCGCTCTGCATTAAACATGCAAACTGAAATTGTTAATTCAAGGTAAGCATGGAAAATAACTCATCTTCTCTGTATTCCTCTTAACTCAGCCCTCAAATCAAACCTCATCACTGTACAACAAATAAGGGAAAAAGGGATAGCCAGTGTATAAACAAAAACCAGCTCACACTCCACAGTGCCTACATACTGCATTTTAATGCATTTTTAAGTATAAGATCTAGCTCTGGCATTATTTTGTAATCTTGAAGTGAAACAATTTAGGCTCTTATCTGTTTTTTCCTTTTCTCATCAACACAGTTCCTCTTAGGGTATAAAAGATGCCAGCCTTTGGAATCATAGAATCATCTAGGTTGGAAAAGACCCTTGGGATCAAGTCCAATCATCTACCCTACTCTACAAAGATCTCCCCTACACTATACCCCCCCCCAACACCACATCTAAACGACTCTTAAACACATCCAGGGATAGTGACTCAACCACCTCCCTGAACAGCCTGTTCCAATGCCTGACCACTTTTTCTGTGAAAAATTATTTTCTGATGTTCAGTCTAAACCTACCCTGTTGGAGCTTGAAGCCATTCCCTCTTGTTCTATCAGCAATTAACCTGCAAGAAGAGACCAGCACCAACCTCTTTACAGTGTCCTTTCAAGTAGCTGTGGAGCGATGAGGTCTCCCCTCAGCCTTCTCTTCCTCAAACCAAACAATCCCAGCTCCTTCAACTGCTCTTCATAGGACCTGTTTCCTGGGCTCTTCACCATCTTTGTTGCCTTCCTCTGCACTCTCCACCACCTCGATATCTCTCTTGTATTGAGGTGCTCAGAACTGGTCACAATACTTGAGGTGTGGCCTCACCAGTGCTGAGTACAGGGGGACAATCATCTCCCTACTTCTGCTGGTCACACTATTTCTAATACAAGCCAGGATGCCATTGGCTTTCTTGGCCACCTGGGCACCTGCCAGCTCATATTCAGCTGCTTGTCAATTAGAACCCCCAGGTCTCTTTCTGCCAGGCAGCTTTCCAGCCACACTTCCCCAAGCTTGTAGCTCTGCATGAGGTTATTGTGGCCCAAGTGCAGGACCTGGCACTTGCCCTTGTTGAAACTCGCACCATTAATGTTGGCCCAATGATCCAATCTAAGTCTTCCTGTAGAGCTTCCCTATCCTCACTCCTGCTTAACTTGGTGTCATCTGTAAACTTGCTGATGATACACCCTATGTCCTTATCAAGATCATCAATAAACATGTTAAACAGAAATGGTCCTAACACTAAGCCCTGAAGCACACCACTTGTGACTGGCCACCAGCTGGATTTAAATTAATTGAGCACCATTCTTTGGGACCTTCCAGTCAGCCAGTGCTTGATCCAGCAGATTGTATACTCATCCAGGCCATGTGAAGCCAGCTTTATGCTCTTCTTAAATCATCTTCATGCTGTTAGCTCTGAAAAGAATGATGCCTGCTCCAGAACACTGCTATTGCTCATCACTCAAATCAGGTCTCTTATAGGTCTAAAAGGAAGAACACTGAGGGCAGCAAAACGAAAATTAGGTTGTTTTTCTCTTCCTTTTCAAGGAATACATCTAAGTGCATCCCTTTCTTTCACCTTCATGGCTTGCTCATCCTGCCAAACATAACAAGTTTGTAATAAAGACACATTCCCCTGTGCAAAAGCTATGGCTACATAGGCTTTGTAATGTATGAGAAACAACTGAACCACCCATTTGAGGCATTGC
>VZRU01019159.1:76267-113826 GCA_013398155.1 Pedionomus torquatus | reverse complement strand
TCAGACCACAACTTTGCCAAAAATTCAGTTGAGTCATTAAAAGTGATTTATAAAAATAGACCATGAATAAAATCATTAGTTGAAATCCCCAACAGTTGAACTGGCGCTCTGCATTAAACATGCAAACTGAAATTGTTAATTCAAGGTAAGCATGGAAAATAACTCATCTTCTCTGTATTCCTCTTAACTCAGCCCTCAAATCAAACCTCATCACTGTACAACAAATAAGGGAAAAAGGGATAGCCAGTGTATAAACAAAAACCAGCTCACACTCCACAGTGCCTACATACTGCATTTTAATGCATTTTTAAGTATAAGATCTAGCTCTGGCATTATTTTGTAATCTTGAAGTGAAACAATTTAGGCTCTTATCTGTTTTTTCCTTTTCTCATCAACACAGTTCCTCTTAGGGTATAAAAGATGCCAGCCTTTGGAATCATAGAATCATCTAGGTTGGAAAAGACCCTTGGGATCAAGTCCAATCATCTACCCTACTCTACAAAGATCTCCCCTACACTATACCCCCCCCCAACACCACATCTAAACGACTCTTAAACACATCCAGGGATAGTGACTCAACCACCTCCCTGAACAGCCTGTTCCAATGCCTGACCACTTTTTCTGTGAAAAATTATTTTCTGATGTTCAGTCTAAACCTACCCTCTTGGAGCTTGAAGCCATTCCCTCTTGTTCTATCAGCAATTAACCTGCAAGAAGAGACCAGCACCAACCTCTTTACAGTGTCCTTTCAAGTAGCTGTGGAGCGATGAGGTCTCCCCTCAGCCTTCTCTTCCTCAAACCAAACAATCCCAGCTCCTTCAACTGCTCTTCATAGGACCTGTTTCCTGGGCTCTTCACCATCTTTGTTGCCTTCCTCTGCACTCTCCACCACCTCGATATCTCTCTTGTATTGAGGTGCTCAGAACTGGTCACAATACTTGAGGTGTGGCCTCACCAGTGCTGAGTACAGGGGGACAATCATCTCCCTACTTCTGCTGGTCACACTATTTCTAATACAAGCCAGGATGCCATTGGCTTTCTTGGCCACCTGGGCACCTGCCAGCTCATATTCAGCTGCTTGTCAATTAGAACCCCCAGGTCTCTTTCTGCCAGGCAGCTTTCCAGCCACACTTCCCCAAGCTTGTAGCTCTGCATGAGGTTATTGTGGCCCAAGTGCAGGACCTGGCACTTGCCCTTGTTGAAACTCGCACCATTAATGTTGGCCCAATGATCCAATCTAAGTCTTCCTGTAGAGCTTCCCTATCCTCACTCCTGCTTAACTTGGTGTCATCTGTAAACTTGCTGATGATACACCCTATGTCCTTATCAAGATCATCAATAAACATGTTAAACAGAAATGGTCCTAACACTAAGCCCTGAAGCACACCACTTGTGACTGGCCACCAGCTGGATTTAAATTAATTGAGCACCATTTTTTGGGACCTTCCAGTCAGCCAGTGCTTGATCCAGCAGATTGTATACTCATCCAGGCCATGTGAAGCCAGCTTTATGCTCTTCTTAAATCATCTTCATGCTGTTAGCTCTGAAAAGAATGATGCCTGCTCCAGAACACTGCTATTGCTAATCACTCAAATCAGTTCTCTTATAGGTCTAAAAGGAAGAGCACTGAGGGCAGCAAAACGAAAATTAGGTTGTTTTTCTCTTCCTTTTCAAGGAATACATCTAAGTGCATCCCTTTCTTTCACCTTCATGGCTTGCTCATCCTGCCAAACATAACAAGTTTGTAATAAAGACACATTCCCCTGTGCAAAAGCTATGGCTACATAGGCTTTGTAATGTATGAGAAACAACTGAACCACCCATTTGAGGCATTGCCCAATTGAGTTAACAGTGTGGAACAGATTCAACAATAGTGTTCTCTATAGATATCTAGTGACAAAAGCAGGGACACCTATTTCAGAATTAGTAAGAAAGCTGTTTGAGAATCAGTGGAGTCAAAACCAACCAAAACAAATTATTCATTACTGCAGCACACTGGGCTCTGAAGCTCCACTTCACATCTGTCAGTGCACGGAAAGCTGATGATGGGAAAAGGCAGAGGCTGACTTTTCTAACCAAAGTCTCACCATGGAAGACTACAAAGAGGTGGAGATGCAGTACACACATTGCATACATACTTATACTTACCCCTTCCATTTTGACTGCCAGCTCTCCCACAGGAAGATGCATACCTTTTGACTGGTTATGTGCCCAGATGTGACCTGCAGATTGCCTGCCAACAGGACAGCTGCCATATGCTGCCTCTCATCCACGACAAAGCCAAGAAAACGTTTTATAGGCAGTACAAGTTGCACATCATGTCAGACTACGGCAAGCAACTTGAACGAAGTTTTCTTTCCGATCATCTTTATGCTTGAGGATAAATCATTTTGTACCAAATTAGCCCCATGAAAAGAAAGCCTCCAATGTCACTCAAGGATGTTACACAGTAGAGAAAGATACTAGAAGCTAAATATTATTATTTGTCAGAGAGTGGCAGTTGGATAAACTGTTAGAGGGCTTCAGACAAAAGCAGACTGCAACTAGGCAGGGTCCCAGCTGATATGCTAGGCTGTACTGGAGGTGCAACTGTCTCCTATACACATTGATGATATCAGAGAAAACTTGGCATCTTCTGCTAATGGTAACCTGGTTTCACCACGTGAAACCACAGTTTCATTGTACTAACTTTAGGAAGAGCAGCAAGGGCTTGTGCATTCAAAAAGGTTCTATTAGGAAATTGTTCGGATTACTTTAATGCACTGAAAACAAACAAACAACAACAACAACAACAAAAACAACAACAGGGGGATGGGGAAAAGGTAATTTTTTTCTTACCTGAGATGCTCCATTTAGGCAAGGGACTGAAACGGGAACATTACACAACAGCTCTGAGTGTTGTTCAGATGCTGTGCACACCTCCTGCCCATCAGGAACCATTGTGTGTCTTCCAAGTTGCCCATAGTCCGCTCTGCCCCAGGTGAACACCTTGCCAGTTTCTAAACAGAAGACACACAGAAAACACATTTCAAGATTACCTCTTCACTAGGTTCCTGAAACATCTGGATACCAACCCAAAACTAGAAAAACACTTCTTAATGCAACTTGTCTAAAGCTTCAAAAACCTAGTAAAAACTCACTTCTGGGGAAAAAAAAATATATTAAAACTAGCTAAAGACACATTATGATGTACTTCTATGCAATTACTCAAACTTCATTAACTTGTTTTCTAGCAGAATAACATCTATAGGATGGCTTAGGCTGTAAATGAAACCATGCCAGTAAACCTGCATAACCTGGGCATTCTGCATTCAATATATGCACTTTCATTATAAAAAGGACATATTTTTAGCTTAACAGAAGCACACACAAAAAAAACTTATTCTGAAATATACAAGATTCTTCCCTATTCCCAATCTTTGTCATAAATATAGGACATGCGATGGATATCTCTAACATACAGTTTTTCTAATAGAAGTTACCTTCTGTCTCAGCTTCTACTAGCCGAGTAACAGCCTTCAGGACACCAACTGGTTAACCAGGAACACCACTGCAGCTGTCATTAAGGACTGGAAATGCACTGGTTTGTTTTCACAGGCATACACATTGGCCAAGGAAAGGTAACTTTGAATGAAACCAGCATTATATGGATCACCCTTCTCTCCACATATAATATCAGGTTCAATGCTGTGGGACCAACACCCAAAAGTCCATTCCCCAGTGTGAATAACATTCATAAAGCACTTTTTTTTTACCTTTGGTTCCCAATATTTAAAAAACAAGCACAATGGAAACCCCAACACACATTAAAAAAAAAAAAAGTCCTCCAAGCCAAAACACCATTATGAGATAGCCTTATTTTCTTAACAAAGTCAATAGATCTCTGCAGGTAAGCCCTTAAAAGCTGTCCCTTTTGGTCTTCCAATTAATAAAAAAAGTTATATACACACAGTATAAACAGCAGAAGTAGCAACCACATCCCACATTCCAGCCCAGAAAGACGGCTGCCATGACCTTGAGTTACGTGCGCACTTCAGCCAAGCCTCAAACTCCTCTCCAGAATTGAACCCAAGTCATAAGCCAAATGACGTGGATTTGAGGAAAACGCAACCAAGTCTGGTAAGTCAGCTTCAACACACACACACACCCCTCTCCCCTTGTCAGTCAGCACAGACATATCCCACAGAGGGACGTCAATTGGGGGGTTTCTTAACACATGCCATAACACAAACTTTCAGAAAGCTGAATACCTCCCTTTTTCTTTGGGTGCTGTTAAATTATATTGAAGGGCACAGAGGTGGGCACTGCTAGTTTGTGTAGTTTAAGCTGATAATGCATCTTGTAAATAAAATGGAAAGCTCTAAATCCATACACTTAAGTAGATATGCATTTTTCATGGAAATCTACTAGTAGTGTTATCTTTTACTCCAATCTTTCCAACAGTTTTTCAGATGCGTTCTCTCAGTACCCTGATAATGCTTCCTCTGAAATAATTAAGTGATAAAATTAGTTGTCCTCTCTCAAGGGCACAAATATTTTCTTCCTTTGTAGCTTCAGAGCAGTTCAGGGAAAAGCTGAAACCAGTTACGTATTACTTTTGATACAAGTGAGGCATTTCAATAAAGTAACTTGATTTTTCAGGTTAATGCATTAAAACAAGTTTCAGGAGGTTAACTACTAGGATTCCTTACAGAGATTAGGAAAACAGTTCGCAGTTTAAAAAACACGCTTGTTCTGGAGGTAATATATTTGCTTTGAAATTTGTATAGATCTCTACTAAAAACAACTGCACCCACAAAACAGTTGCAAGAAGTGTCTTACATAAGTATGCTGTGCAACAAATTTAGATGTGGACTAAGCTTCAGGTTTTTACGTCAGACCAGGTTACTGTACCTATCCAGAACCCTATTAGTGGACTAGTAAAGGACAGGCAAGATGCTCTGTTTTCTATCAACTACAGGAACTGAAGCTGAGTTTTTATGAAATTCAGAGCCAGAAAAAAAAATTCTGTAACATCTAGTCAGATCATTAATATACCACAGGCTCTCAAGCACTACCCAGACATTGCTGTATTGATCCCAAGGACCATAGTTCAACTAAATCCTTCCAACTCTCAGAAACCAAAAGCATCAAGTGCCACAAGCAAAGGCAGCAGCAACCTGTAAGACCTCTGGAAAGGCAAGCAGTGTATTTGATAATACAGACTCAGATCCTTACATGCAGTCTGTATCTGTAGCTTGTACAAAGGCACAGCAGAGGCTCCTCTCAAGCCTGAATTCCAGGGCAAGTGGGAACAGGGAGGGACTCTTTCCCCAACTAAATCTGGTGCTATGTCCAGACCCAGACACAGAAGAAGAAACTCCATCCACTTATAGAACAAAGTAGATCCTTTACATCACCACATCGGGGTACTGCTCCACCTTGTCTCAAATCATGTCTACAGCTGGTATCTGGATTCCGATGAAGGCGGTCTGAAAATCCCAACACGCACCTGACCAGTTACTCACCGAGAAAATTATTTTCCCACCTTGCCAGTGATCAGGAAAAACAGGGAGCAGCTGACAAAATTACCATCGTGATGAGCAGCTAGAATAAGTTCTCTGCAGAGCAAGCAACTCTGTTCCCTCTGCCTTACGTTCCAGAAACCATTCCTCTTCTCAACAGGGTTAATTTGTCTAACTGCAATTGCCATCAGCTACTTATTTTGTCTTTATCCGTGTCCAGTGATAAAGACAATTTATCCAGTCTTTATCAATGACTGGAAAAACCCCCTCTCTCCACTATCTACTGTCTTTCCACACGCCAAGGTCTATACAAGTTTGGTTGTTTTTTCTACTACACTGCTGTTATTGGTCTCCTTAAGTTTCACTCTGTAATTCTGTTATTTGATCAATTTTTGAGTCCCTATGTTGAAATTTCAACAGTAACACCAAGTTGAAATGGAAGTTATAGAACTGGAAACTGATCCCAGTAGTTTTACTCAGTCTTACAAAGGCTTTGAAGTACACTCATCTCTATTATTGCAAATTATTCCAGTAAATTCAGTGGAACTGAAGAACTGCAAGCATATTTGAAGGATTAAAACCAGACAGCAATAATGCTTAGCTACAACAAAGCACTTTACATTCAGATTTTGATTTCTTTCACTGGACAAGCAAGCACAGAATTATTTGTGCATGCAAAACCAATCAGAGCTTTTAGGAGAATTTAAAGTGTTTCTGTTTACAAGCTCTAACTTATTCCTTTTTGCCATTACAAGGCAAACAAGTTTCAGGTGGGTATTAATAAGCAAACACGGAGAACATCAATTGAAAAAATTAAAGCCAGATAAATAATTTTTTTGCTTTTAGGAAGAACTTCTTGAATGTCCAAAGATTAGGTAAGCAACCAATTCCTTCTCACTGCTCATCAACTCAGTTCTCATTTCTAATCAGTAGAAATTATCTCCCTGGGCTTGCTCCTGTTCAGTTAGCATTCCCCTTTCCATGCTCAATCATTCCTAATTTTCAGCTGAACACATCTGCCTACAGATTCTTTTTAAAAATATAATTAAATCTGTCTTTTCTGTGAGAGAATCTAACAGAAGCCAATTCAGAATTGTCTTCTATAGGAAATACAAATTATATTTTCAGGAAAAAAAAAAAAACAACCCACAAACAACAAAAAAACCCCACCACCACCACCAAAAGCAAGTCTCAAGTGGAAATTTCAGGCTGAGGCAAACACCAATGCATGGAAAATTCCAGCCAAAAAGGTTACAGTCTCATCAAGATCCTAAGCAAAAGAAAGCACTGAGTTATGACAGAAAGCGTTAAGCAATTGTAATGAGAGGTATTGCTACTGTGCTGCTCATAATATAGATGGTATTTTAAAATGTTCTAAGAATATTTGAGAAAAAGACATTAGTCATCCAGAGTAAGGAGGTTGTGGGGCGAATTACTTGAGAATGAAGAGTGATATAACAAGGAGTATTGGTCTAATATTAGAATAGAACAAATTTTAATTATAAGTCAAGAAAACATACACAGTGATGAGTCAACTGGACAGAGTACATCAAATGTGGAAGTGGCTGAGGCATCAAAAACTTAGGTATTTCATACCAGGCTATATACAGTAAGAGGGCACAAAAGGCAGGAGTTCTTTCTACAGCTTGTGTGAAAGAAAGCAGCACACAACATTGGAAAGTTTTTCCAATTCTTCTAAAATTCTAACAGTGCTTCCTAAGACCTTGATCTTGCCCTGTTATGAGAATGGAGTCTCCAACTCCAAAAGACACTTCAAATCCTCAACTGTGAACGTCCACATTGTCCCAGATGACTTCACTGCAACTGTTCCCTTTTTTTCAGCAAGCAAAGGCCAGAGGGTTCAATACCATTTAGAATTAACAGATATAATTCATGCATCCTGTATCATTCCACTGTACAACCTGAATGAAACAGAGTAGAGGAGTTCAGAGAGATAAAGAAAAAAGGACAGAGGTCAGAACTTTTTAAGAAAACTTCCCAACAGCCCCTTAAGCAAACAGAACATACAATATGCTGCATCATTTGAGACTCTACATGATCACACAGATCTAGTTTCCTCCTGTTCTTTGAACTGTAAACATAGTCTGCATCAGTATAGATACAGCAGCAAATCATCTGAAACACATGCTCATGTCCCTCAGAATACAGATGATGGTATGTGCATATTCAAGTGCTTACAGCATGTCCTGGTTTAGCCTTAGTTGGCAACAAAGAACCACGTGGCAGCCCTGCTTGCTCAAATACCCCATGGCTGTGGGGACAGGATTGGAAGAAAGAGGCAAAACTCCTGGGCTGGGACAAAAAACTGTTTAACAGAACAACAAATAGAACAAAGAAACCAGCACCACGGATGCAGAAGAATACAAACATGATTACGATCCTGACCGATCACCGACCGCAGCCCAGACCATTGCAGATCCTGGCTGCAGATCCGGCACAGCCACACACTTACTGTCCCCCCTGCCCTTCCCGGCTAGCCAGCTCCCTGCTACCCTCTGGGCATGACTCACAGGGGATGGAATACCTGTGCCTCTACTAGAGCCAGGGGAGAATTAACCCTGTCCCTCCCAGAAACCAGGACACAGCACTACAATGGCACTCCACTATCAGAAAGGCACTTCTGCATTTGCTTCACGTTATCCTTCTGTCTGTATGCTATCACAAAGCATAGATAGTTGAGAGTGGCCTCAAAATAACAAGTTCACAACATTCAGAGTATTGGAAATCCAGGAACATCGCACAAAGCACTTTTCCTGCCTGACACACTGTAGCTCTTACTGTGCTGCTGAGCCTGTAGAGCATGTCATTTTTCAGTCCGCTCAGCTGCATAAGTATTTGGAGGCTATTGGCAATAAATAAAAAAAAAAAAGGAAAAAAATCATTTTCATTTTAAAAGTAGGTTGGTTTCTCAATAAAACACAACAGACAAATGGGAACATTACTTATTTTCACTAGATTCAGATTAATCTTTATATCTATTTTCCCATTTTAAGATACTATCACGATTGTGCTACTGCTATCTCCTTGAAGTCTCCATTCAGTATCCAGGCAAGCTTTGAACTATCCTTTCATAAATACTAGATGAAAGAATTCATCTAGGCTATCTCAATTCATGGCTGCATTAACAATTACTTTTCAAATGAACTCTGGATATTCACACTGAATGCTCAATCTCTTTCAGACTTGAAATAGGAAGTTCTATATAAAATTCCTAATTCTTCCTTTCACATGAAAATTCACAACAGCAGGTATTAAAAACTGACATTTAGGAAGGCGCCTCTGCCTCCTCCCTGCCCCACAATGGTCAAACCAACCCCTCTCCCACAACCACAAATCTCTGAGGTCCTTCAGGACAACCACTAACACCCTTCCACCATTATAAGAAACTTTCTCATCTACCACACCCACAGCCTAACACCAGTACCTCTGCATGGTTTCAGCACAAAGCTGAATTATCTGCTCTGACTAAGGTTTAAACGGCGTCTTCATTCTTTTACATGGAAATTCAGCGTATCAGAGCTACCACGGCTCTTACCACATTTTCTTTCTGTCGTCTCCTCACAGACTCCTGCATCTTTATATAATAAGGCTTGCTCCTGATTTTTTTTCCATATTCATTTATAATACCTATTAAAGATGTGTCACTAAAACACAAATCTATGCATAGTATTGAGGTCATGCCTCTTCAGGAAAATTCAGAAAAAATAGCAAAAGTATTTCAGGGATGTCAGCAATAAAAAATTAGAGATCATTTCAGTTGCCTTTTCAGCCTGCTGCAGCCAGAGGTTGCAATATGTATCTTTCAGAATTTTTCAAAGTATCTACTCAACATGCTGCCATTCACACAGGTTTCCAAGCACCCTATAAATAGGCTTACACCTGCAACAAAAAGCCACAAGTGCCACAGGACAAGAACCATAACAACTATTGCAGGAGGACTGGTGATGCTATCTCCGTTAGAACTCTTACTCTCTTCAAGTGGGCTAAAAATGTCTGCCATTCTTGGCTACATCTGATGTTCCCAAATCTGGTGACCAATTTAACCAGAAGCATGTGGGCAAAACAAGCCAACAAGTCACCTAAGGGATTTCACACCCCTAAAATCAGTGACTCACCTGTGATCCAGCAAATCAGTGGCTTCTCACTGTGACCCACTCCTATTGCTCAAAAAAGAGGAAATTTAAGGAACCAACACAGACGACAATTACATATTGTCGAAAGAAATACATACAAAGAAAATTAATCCAACCAGTAGGAACTCTTGGAAACCTGTTGCACAGCCTTAATGTAAACAGATACAGTATAAGGGAACAGTCTCCTTTCAGAGCCTCCTGAAGGTATCACACCATTAAGCATCCAATCACTTGTATCATAATACAATGTAATGGAAAATACTTGTCTAGACAGGTAAAGATATAAGGATGTGGGAGAATTCAAGACAAGACACTGGTATTGTGACAGCCTTTTAGCACAAACTAACAGGTTCAAAGCACAGACTGAATTTTTTTAGGCAACAGTTTACACCAAGGCAGCTTGAGAAACTTTGGACTCAAATAGTTGTTCTCACCTCTAGGCCACCAGCCTTCATTGTGCTTGAACTACCTGTGACAGGGAAGGTAAACCAATTCGAGGAATCAATCTGGCTGAAAAATAGCCTTAGGAATGGGAGCTTAGCAACAGTAAATATTGCTAAAGGCTATGCTGTATTAAGTCAATTTAGTATTCTGTATGATAAGCTAGAGGTAACTTGCAGTTTCACATGGCATGCTAAGTTTATCATGCACTTCACCAACATACTCATCTTTTATCAGGACTGTGGACACCATTAAACATCTAAACAGCTTTGACTTTCATTCTTTAAGAAACAGGTATGCTTTTTTGCTTCCATAGTTGCACCAAGTTGCGTGTCAAGATGGCCAACATTCAGTTCATGGGATTATTCTCATACTTAAGAGCATGCTTCACTGCTTTGAAAGACTTGACAAAAATAACTTCTGAGTACGGTAAATTCCAAGATTTTCCAGATACCTTGGAAGTCCTGCTTCTGGGCTTGACTGTTGGACAGATAAAGGCTGTTTTGCTTTTAGAGGAGAGACCAAAAACACGAAGTACCATAACAAAACTCTGAATAAACTGGAAGAAAAATTCAAACATAAGAAGTTAAATGTTTGCAAAGTTGTGTTAATACTGCTGATATCAAACATATATAGATCATGGCTCAAAAAAGAAAATGGGGGGTGGGTGTGTGTCACAATGGCCATGGAATCATGAAACAAAACTAAGGAAAGAGTGGGGGCAAGGCAAAATGTTGAAGCACCTATCACACTTTGCATTCACCCAACAAGATGGGAAAATTCATTTCTCTTTTCTCTCCACTCATGATTAGAGAGTCATGACTGCCTCACCAGCTGTGCCTCTGGCTCATTTTAAATTCAAACTACGATACATATCTCACTTTTAGGCTTTTAATAGCAATGCCTTAAAATGCAGATTGCTGGCTAAATTTAGTTACACGATTAAAAACAAATCTAACTCATCTCTACCCAGCAAAACAGAAGTACTGCATTCAAGGTTCAATAGAGGACTTAACTCTTCATCTAAAANGGGGGGGGGGAAGAAAGAAAATCAAAGCACAATTTAGTGATGCCTCTAAAAAAGCAGGATGCATAAAACATTAACTAGCTATGGAAAACTATCTGCAAACACATCATAGTATACCATAGGGCTTTTGTTCTATACTTCTGCAAATAAACTCTGCACTATGCTACTACAGCAGTATGAGTCATACACTTCCACTGACATTCTATATTTATATTTCTGTGCCCTTCTGCACTGTTATATGCTTTCTTCCAAATAGTCCTCCCTAACCCAGAATTTCATTTCTTCTGCGGTTCAGCATTTCTTCCTCTAACATTCTGCAGAAAACTGAATAGATACTTCTTTTTCAGCACTTACTCAAATCTTTCTGGACACCGTTTTGAAAAAGTAACACCCTTGAACTATTATAATACAATGCTATTATTTGTTTGCAATTATTTTCTTGTGTCTCATTTCCTGCCTCTTTGTCTGTAAATGGACTGCTCAGGCATCCACCTCCTTTGAGGCAAGATCCAGGTCGTATCTCATTAGACTTAACACAACACAGCGCTAAAGAAAATCGTATTCAGAGATTACAAATTACAACATATCTATATTTTCTAGATCATTTTATGAAAAGCATTACTTTTACTTCCAACCTTGCAAACATTTGTGAATCTGCCTACCTTGGAGAATGCAAGTGATCCTGCTACTCTTAATATCCCATTGCCACCTGAGCCTATCTAAGAAGGAACAGGCATCTGTCTACAAGAGATAAACAAGGTAAAAGCAATTAAGTTTCCAGTGCTAATATTTGCCTTGTCAAAAGACTCCAGGGCCTGTTGTGGAAAAACAGATACACAAGTAACACAAGAAATGCTCTGCAACAGCAGTCTGAAGAACTAGGCTTATTTGCCTTGTCCTCAAGATACATTCCCAAGGACAACTATTCAGAGACCATTTGCAGAGAGATTTCAGTAGATAACAAGCCTCAGACATGCATGATTCTGAAGAGTAAGCGTTACAATACCTACAAAGAAATAGAAAGCATTACAAAACTAAAGCATTAGATGACCAATCCTGGGACTTGCTAAGTGGCTTTAACTTTCTCAGCAGCTCCAGAAGCAGCTGAGTTTTATATCCAATGGGATTCAACCCTTACTGTGTGCTGTTTTTAAAAAATAAAATACGAAGAAGAGAACAGTATCACAAAACCAACGATGGCATCTCCAGAGCCTCACAGGCTATCATGCTGCTTGTTCAGAGTCAGAACCATTAGAATAACAACTACGATTGACTAAGTAGCGTGTTCACCTCAAATAACAAGCCCCTCTAACTGCAGCATTCTCATTGACAGGAGAAACATAACAGTCTAAAGGAGAGTGGGAAGGAAAAATTCATGCCCTTCGAAGTCCAGGGTTGAATAATGACAATAAGGTGATGTATTCCCTCTGGAATATCCCCATTTTTCCCTACCCCCAGGACAGACTGAGTTTCAGAATATGGAGGAGAAAGAAAAATAAAATAAATTTAAAAACCACAGCATTGCACCTCAAACTATCATAGAATAGTTTAGGTCGGAAGGGACCTTTAAAGATCATCTAGTCCAGCCCTCCTGCCACAGACATCTTCAACTAGATGCGCTTGCTTATAGCCCTGTCCAACCCAACCTTGAATGTTCCCAGGGACAGGGCCATCTACCTATGCATGGGCACAATGCTTAATGTCAAGGAGACTGCAGGGAAAGAGGGGACAAAGATGTAAATAGCTGCATAATGGTGAAAGTATCAAAATACTATTTATGACCTGAAAAAATTCCATCATCTACAAGATGGTGCTACCCAGCTAGCAGAGTTCCTTTTGACTCCTGCCTTCTTGTTCCAACTCAGACCTCTAACTCATTATAACTCACATACCAAGAGACCAACTGTGAGATGTTTTCAGCATTTCAAAGATACAGGACGAAGAACACAAGGCACAAGTTTAGATGTGGAAGTCTAAACATATACAAACATTTCAGAAATGTTACTACCTATATAAATACAATGAATGCAATGCACATCCTTCCTGTAAAGAAATCTGAAATCCCCTGCAAAGAGGGAATCACACTTGTGAGATTTACTTTAACAAATTAAGCAGCAACTGCCCACAACCGCCTCTGTATTTCTGTACCATCTGTACATGCCTGTAGTGCCAGTACACCTATGTTCAAGGACTACGCAAGTATGCACATGAACAGGGTTGTAACATAAATATTGATATGTTATGCTGCCTGTTAATAGGGGGGGTTAGGTTTGAAAGTGAGAGGGAAGAAATAAGAAGAGAGCTTTTCTCCTTAGGATTAGAAAGGGAACAACAATTAAGATAAGAACTGGCTCTTCATGGCTTGCTTTTCCCTGACATTATAAAGGATGTTGATCAAAAGGGGTGGTACACTCCTATTCATGCTTCACAGAACATAATGAGATAGGATATCCTGTAAAGACATCAGGAGGTTTTTTTCCCCGCTCTAAAGCAGGTGGCCAGGTGGGGAAGAGTCATTGCTTTGCTCTGAAGTGAAAAGATTAAAAAAATCAGAGACTTGGGAAACAATTTTGCATGTCAAGTTTGTGTCTACAGAAGACCATTTCACTGCAGGGACTTAAATCCCAAGGGCATGGGATGACCTGATTTTGACAAACACTGCTCCAACACACCTCGGTGGATTACAGAAACTTTCAATAACTATCCCATATTTTTAAATAAGACACATCAGCAGCTTGTTACGTTTCGACTATCAGCTTTTGCCTTTGTGCACGTCCATGGTGTTTTGGGTTTGTTTGGTGGTTTGTTTTTTTTTTCAATCACTAGCAAAGTGAGCAAGGAAGAAGAGACAAGTACAAAAGGATTTAACACCCTTCTCTGTACTGTGTGACTTGTCAGGACGATTCTTCAAACTAAATGAACTTCTGGTAATCCACACTGTCACCCTTCCAATCTCTCCACAGCCTGACCTTCTCTCTTCTGGCATTTTTATTGACCATTTTCTTTTAAATGGACTGCTTGAGCTCTAGTTGGCTGTGCCACTAGCAGGCAGAAGCCTGGAAGTAAACATTGTACAGACAAATTCCTACAAAATACCATCGGCTGTTATAAGGTCCAAAACTCAAGATGAGAAATGCCAAACTGATTTACAGTTTGCTTACTATTTTGGGTGGAAAGGACAAGTAGGAAGACATATTCCTATTTCTGTACATATATATTTTGGGCAACTTTGTAAAAGAAAGTTTTTTAGAAATTCTAGAAAAAGTAAGATTTCTTACATTCATGACAAAAAGATCTTAGCAATCTGACACAGTCCCTGAATAGATCTTTGTCTTCACAATGTTTCACTGAATTTTTCTTTTATGTAAATGACCCTAAGTACAAGTGAGAATGAGTTACCTAAAGAAACCCCAACCCCTCCTAGGGTTTCTATTCTGCATCAATCAGATATTTATTATTGCCCAAGTCTTTGTCTCAAAAAAGAAAACTCATAACTACTGTGATTACTTTATTCTTATTACATACTACGTTCTTCACAATACTGGACAGAGAAGAAAGCAAACTTGAACCCAGCAGAGCATCCCTAAAACCTGATGTGCATCCTGAGGGAGATTGAGATCTGCAGATGAAGAGCAACTGCTTGTATCTCAGCTGCCTGGCATTCACATGAAATATATGTACCTACACAGAGAGACAGCCTTTGCACAGAAGTTCAAGTAAGAACTACAAAAAACTGAGGGAGTTGCACCCGAGTTTGAAATACCATGCCACAAAATGAGTCTGAAACCACTCCTTATCCTTTTGTACAAAAGACGACTTAAAAACCAACACAAATGCACAGAAAAGCTTGCAAAATCGTCTTCTAAATTTTCCTTGGGGTAGGAATGACTTGTTTGTTCTTCGGGGTCCTCAAACCGGGACAGAGATTGAGCCTCACCTACCAACAAGACCTTGCTGCAGAGCTGCTGGGGGCCAGCTTTGGGTCATACCTCTCTGAGCACGCACATCCAGAGCCTACTGGCAGCTTTTCCGGTTCATTGGATTTCCCCACGTTTGTTGGTTTAGCTCACTGTAGCTTTTGGTTGCAAGTTCCTCAAGGTAGTAGGTTCATCTTGCTACATGGTGTTAGTGCCCTAACAGTCTGTGCTTCCATGCGTATGATTATAAAAAAAAAATGAGTTTCCAAAATATACCATCAAAATTAAAACTGATGTGGAGATCAACATAATTCAAAGTTATATAGTAGGAATGTATATTGGTTTTGTTTAAGAGGAATTAATCATAAGGGTTGGATTTCAACACCATTTATAAGCAAAGCAATATTTTTATTATTTATTAATTTTTATTTATGGGCTACAGTTTAAAAATCATTAATATTTTATTTAAGGAAATCAAGCTACAGAGTAGCACAGAGAAAAAAAATAGAAAAAAACTGATTCTGCTTAAGAAACACAACAAATGTTAAAGGATATCATTTGCTAACCACACTTGTGTATATACTAGTCTCAAGCATTAAAACACAGATGTCAGTCATGGTATTTTCAGAGCATTCAAAAATCAAGCTGTGTCAGCTGGACGCTTACAAATACACAAAAATTAAATCGCCAGGTACTAGAAAATACCCCACTGCACATACTTGGTTAAGACAAACATACTACTTCATGCTACAACAGCACAGTCATTCCCAGTACTCAAACATGGACAACATAACAAGTACATTTGGCCAACTGAAATTTTTCACCACAGACTTCTCTTAAGAATTTTATGGCTTCTCACAACTGGAATAATTTAAAGAACAAAAGCCACCAGTCTAACTACCAAATAGTGCAATAGGATACACTCTCCTGGCAGATTTTGTTGTACTTTCCAAATATCAAAGAAGGGGAGGAAAGATCTCCTATAAGACTACAAATCTGGTATTCGAAATTCACCATTGTTGATACCTCTCACGTATCCTACAGTATCTTATCTCAAATTCAATATCTGAAAAGTACCTCCTGAAAAGAACAAGCCAGATATCCTTTGGGGGAAGATGGGGTGTGGTGGTGGTGGTTCCTGTTTGGCTGTTGTTTTTTATTTTAAAAAGTCCCAAATGGTATCGTTTTTTCAGAAGCACTCAACTGCCACTAAGCTCTTTAAAAGCACATTATCTGTGTTCAAATAGTAAGATTCATTAATGAGCATTAAGCTTGAATAATTAATTACTAAACAGGAAATGTCATTCAAAGGTTATGAAAAAAAGTATTTAACGGTCTTTAAATGCTACTAAGGTTAAATGAGATGTCTAGATCAATGCATGTACAGATAGTGTACACATAGGCAGCTTCTTTCAAAAACTGAGCTTAGTAAACAAAGTTATGTGAAAATGCAATAGCCATTTCTCTGGTACACGTTTCCAAAGGTCAACATAACTAAGAAAGCAGAGCTGTGGTTGGCAATCAGCTGCTGTACGCATTAGATCAACTATGATGTAATGACAGCTTCCAGCTTTTTATTCTACGCAAAATGAGCGCAAAAGGCTTCTACCTTACTAAGTATTCAAGCTGTTTGCCTGAGATCATGTTATATCCACTTCGCAGAACTACAGAATTTCTGAAGGGCAAGTTCTCACCATTTGTCTGTTTCACATCAATTCTGTACATTACTAAGGGCTTTGAGCTGCCAAAATTTTGAACAATACCATCATCATTCCACTACACGCAACTATGTTACATGGTGTGATAATATCTAACACTCAAAACGAGACGGTAAATTTTTTGCCACCCACTCCCCGCCTAGATTTCTAAGCTGGAAAGGGGCATAGGGAGAAACCTCCAACCCAGCATTCCACTCTTATTGCAGGATAACAGTGCCTGATAAAGAAGTATCATTGTGGATGGCTGTTGGGACCCACAACACATGGGAGTCTAGGAGTTGAATTAAAAGCCATGAGGCGGCAAGAAAGTGACTCAAATTCTACAGTCTCTGGCCCAGCCTGTCAAAACAGCAACCAAATAACAGTGGTTTTGCAAGTTATTGAGTCCACGTTTGGATCTTACTCTAGTATTATCTATGAACGTGGAACTTGGAGGCACCTTATGACAGAAATTAACAGAGTAGTGAATTTTCTCTTGCCTTTAACTTTGCTTCTTTTTGGCCTCAAATAGGCGAATTGACAGAGATGTTAATACAATGTGAATGAAACTATTTCAATATGGTTCAGCAGAAATGGTTTAACAACAGAATAAGCGACTCAGATAATGCCTACAGTTCCAGCCACTAGTACACAGAAGAACCAGAAAGCCGTGGACACTTACAGTCAAATTTTTCCTCTTCAAAGGAAGCTTATAACAGCTTTGCATCCTAATTACACAACAGTTGGGAAGTGTTTCCAAAAGAATTCTCATTATTGCAATTGCGACACTTTAATTTGCTTTAAGGGAAACAGAATAAGAGAAAGTAGAATCCCCAAGAAATAAGCTCATCACCAACAAGCTGCACTTGTCAGCTCCCCAAAACTACAACTCTTTTTGGCAGTGTTAAGGATATTGAAAACAGAACAAATGCCACATTTTTACGTTTCCTATATACAAGCACCATAAACAGGTATTATTTCATGACACAAAGGAAAGCTACAACTGCCAAGAGTCCACGTGAAAGCCTCTCATCAGAAACAGAATCCAGACATAACCCACATATAACCAGGAATATATTCTTCTGTTTTCCAGTAGGAATGGAACAGAACAGACAACTAAAGCCACTGTCACACAAGTAATTACATCTGTGTGATCAGCTAAGTCTGTCTTCAAATGCATTCTTTCCTAAATTCAACTTAACCTACAGTTCTCATCCTGCTCTTCTTGGTATCCTTCACTGCTTTGTACCAGCCGTGTGTTGGCAGTGAGGTCTCATTAGAACTTTCTTCCCTATCATCTTCCACATATTTGCTAATGTATCTGACCTTGTTTATTGCATTTGCTAAATATATGGCTAGCCATAAACTGCAGCTTCAACCACAGAAACCAAAGAAAACAAACAAAAACAGAGGTGGGTAGGGGAGAAGAGAGTCATGAATCCTTATCTCACACTGATGACCTGAATAAAATCTATACCACATCCGCATTTTAAAGGCTCGTTTTTCTGAAAGCTTTTTAAAGATCAAAGTTCCTTTGAGTTAGGACAGACACTCACATTACTCAGGTCCACAACAATTACTATTTCCAACAGCCAAAGAGAGGATATGGCACCAAAACAAAACAAAACAAAAAACAAAAAAAGGAGATAAATTTAACATAATATAGTCCCTCTTCCCACACGTGGTCTATGTTAGAAAAGACCCAGAGTGCAATGCTGAATGATGACTGAGTCATTCTCCAAATTTCTCCAAACATGCAGTACTTAGGAAAATACATCTGGACAGGACTAAGGAAGCATGAAAGGAAATCACGACCAGGAAAACCTGGATAGGCTAGCCTTATGCACTGTATCCTCCCCTTCTGCTTTGGGAGAGGCATTCTATAGGCTGCCACCTTAAGGACCATCGAGTTCTAATCCCCCTGCCATGGGCAGGGACACCTTCCACTAGACCAGATTGCTCAAAGCCCCATCCTACAGCCTAGTCTTGAACACTTTGAGGTATGGGGCAGCCACAACTTCTCTAGGAAACCTATTCAGAGTAAAGAATTTCTTCCTAGTACCTAAATCTCCCCTCTTTCAGTTTAAAAACACTACCCCTCATCCTATTACTACACTCCCTGATAAAGAATCCCTCCCAATTTCTCCCATAGACCTCCTTTAGGTACTGGAAAGCTGCTGTAAGGCCTCCCTGGAGTCTTTTCTTCTCTGGGCTGAAGGCTGGAGAATTTGTCATAGCTGTTTTCCTCCTGTCTTACAATTCTTGCTAAAAACACTCGGCATTTGTAATTAAATTTAGCAAAAATCCATTTAAATTCTACTCTCCATAGATTATCTGAATATCAATTTGCCAATGTTTACAGTATAGCTTATACAGAGAATTTAAAATTAATATTGCCATAAATTTCTTTGCCTTTAATGCCAATCACTGGTATTTCTATTTTTCAATGAATAACTTCAATCAAAATTACTGACAGTTCAGCAACTTCCTGACACTCGTCTCTCCACATACAGAAGATAGTTGTGCACGCCACGCCATATTATATTTCATGCACCAATAGAAAGTTACTAAGATCAAGGAGGGGCAAAAGCATGGCAGTGACCAAAGAAACACAAATTACTCAAAAGATACTGCTAGCAAGGTTCCATGAAAAAACATTGCCCATGAACAACTCTGAACACTTGAAATTAATCTTTCAGAATGTACCTTCAGCTCACATCAAACCTAGTCTACTATTTAGCAACAAAACCATAGAAAAGATTTCTTCAGAACTTTTACCAAAAAGTTATGTAGAAGTAATTCCCAGTGTGGAGCAGCAGAAATAGGAGTGGAGTCACAATATATACAACCACATATATACAAACCATATACATACAAACACACACACTCTAACTTTGTAAGTTTAAAAATAAAGCCATGGAACAATGCCAGCTCAAGAAGAAAAAGAAAATGTCAATCCCTTGTAGCTACTTATAGCCATCTAGAACTCTAATCCATACAATTTTAAAAATAAAATCCAGGATGTTTTAATGTTCAGTAAACTACAAATTCATTAACTTGGTAACAAAACCTGTAGAACAAGAAAAAAGAAGAGACTGTGTAAGCCAGAGCCAGCCCAAAAGTTTTGTTTATTCGGTTCTTGTTAAAGAGTATATACAAAGAACATGTTTGTGTTGTAATACAGAAGTAAACAAGAGGGGCTGACACACAGAGTAGGATGTAACAGAAGGCTCCTGTTGTGCTGGTGAGCCATAGCTGCTGGAGACAAAATCTGTTGTGCCTCAAGAGAGCACACAAAAGATCCACCATTTACTGACACCTGTCTTCTGGCAGAAAATATTCCAAGATTCAGTGGCAATTTGGCAGTTAAAAGGACAATCTTCTACAGTGGCCCTGGCAAGATCCCACCCCTCATTCTCCCCATAAGACAAGTTGTTTAGAATTTGGCTGCTTAAGTCTCATCTGCAGAAACCTTCCATTAATAGACTGACTATAAATTTCAGTTTCTTGCTGCTTGAGAAAGAATTCCCATCAAAAACCTGGGAACAGATAACAACATGAGAAACTTCGTAAATTGCTGAGATACAGGATTCTTCTGGTCACTAGCTCAGGTTTCCTGTGTTTCCTTGGTTTTTATTCTCCTCTATATTCTGCTTCAGTTAATTCTTGACTTAGTCTACCAGACTGACCATCTCCCTGATCCCATGAACAAAATAAGGTACAAAACAAGTGAAGCAAGGAGATCTACTCATATGAAAATACGCCCAACTTCAACCTCCATGGTACAAAGATATTACTACCATTTTCTCCAGGCCTGGATAGCTGCTCAACCTGAGTCTCGACTGTCAAAGTAAAGCACAGCATAGTCTACAAGATCCCTCAATGAAAAAGGAAGATGTTTAATCTAGGCAGCCCCATAGCACGAGATCACAAAGGAGACAAAAGATCTTACTGTACCTTGCTGAAGGTGAAAAGGTTAAACTTTGATAGATATTGAAGAAAGGAGGGTGTTGTACATCAGCTCCAGAACTGCAAATTTTCAAAGTTAATCTTCGCAAGAGTTTTCTCCCCTTCTCCTGAAGGCTCCTTCCCAAGACCTAGCTGAATCTGTGTACAACGGGTCTCACAAAACTCTAGAAGGTGGGGTCACAGAGACACAGACTGGGCCATGCTTGAACAAAAAGCAGGAAATGCAAAGCCAGGAATAGGAAAACAAAGCTTATATAAGTCACTAATGCTTTTCACCCTTGGCCATTTTTTCCCAGGCACCTGTAAAAGTCTGATGCCATGGAATTTTCTCAGCTCAGGGCAAGGGAATCAAGGTTTGTTCCCATCAGGAAAGAGAAAAAAGGATTCAAAATAACTGTTTCTGTGAGCAAAGCAGACTGATGACCAAATTTGCAACAACAGAAACCAATCTCATCAGAGCAGAATTCTGGATTACTGAAAAAGACAGTTTAAAACCATGTCAGGAATACGGATATCTGCCTTCAAAGTGCTCAAAAGGACAGGATTAACCTCAAGAAGACTCCTTGTAGTGAGGAAAAGGAAGAGAACAGAAAGAAAAAGCTGTCACAGGACTGCTCAAACTATAGTGCTTGGGAACAAATAAAAATGTTTGTGTGCCAGTTCATTAGTTTTACTGGGTCTTCCTTAAAGTTTTTGCATTAGCAGGATGATTCATGACTGGAAAGTAACTTTCTGCCAAAAGAAAAGCTTGCTTTCTTATAAATTACTTAACAAAAATCAACTCTCAGCATTGATGTATTCACAGAAAATAGTACATTTCCACAAATTTACAGATCATACACAAGTATTTTGCAGAACTTGAATACTTATGTGTCCGCATGGAAAAAACACAATCAATTCGGAATGTGAACTCAACACATATAAAATTAAGCTGTTAAACACCAATTCTACACCTGTAAAATCTAATGGACATCCATACAATTCCACACTTGTAAAATCTAACACGTATCCATACAATGTCAAGCAAATGCTCATTTTCACTTTACATATGTGCTCTCCTAGACATCTTTCAGGGTGTGAATTTGCCAGAAATTTCATCCCAAATGTGGAAGGCCTACCTCGTTTCCTGTCCCCAGCAGGCTGCCAGCCAGGAACAGACTTCCTGAGAAACATACTACACAGTTCTCATCACACCCTACTCCAGTGGCTTGCACAAACTTTGCTTTAAAATCATTATCATGGAACTTGAAATAGCAATGTGAGATCAATGTGTGATGGAACAAGGACCCAGTTTTGAAGACAATACAGAAAATAGGGCAATTCCCATAGGCATCTAGAATCTTTAAGCCTGTTATTGCACAGTATATCTCTCACAGATCCCACAATTTCTGCAAAGCATTAATTTCTGAATTTTGGTCCCCAAGCCTGTGCACTTCTTTCTCTCCCCTCTCCATGTTCTACCCTTTATAATCAAGTGCAAAACCAAAGAGATAGGCCCTGAACTTTTAAAATCTGCCAGCCAAAAGCAGACACATCTGAAGATTTTTTTTTAATGTAACCAAAGATTCCACTATCAGTCAGACTGTGAGATACATATCACCAGCATAAACCCAGAAAATTATGACAACTGAACGCATACACGCAATGCATGCACTAAGAACCTGTTTCATGATCTACTTATTCTCTCTCAAGCTTCACAGTTTTCAGGGTCCAAAGTTATATGCTGCTCATTCTAACTAACTTCAGCAATTTTGGTACATAACAGACCTTAGGTCTTGTAAGTGCTCCTAAAAAGTCCTGGAACAAATACATAAAGTGCCACAAAGGCTTTATGCCTTTTTTTCCTGTTAGATTCAATTCACGATCTCAGCTTTACTTTTCCTCTCTTGCTCACTTTGCCATTTTCCTTTTTTTGTCTTAACCTGGAGTCTCAGCATTGGAACAAACTATCAACAGCAGAAGTGAATCTTCCACTCTCCCAAAATATCCTAAGCAGAGCTGCCAGATCTGCTTGGACTCAAGTCGAAAGAACACTGGCCCACACATCCCAGCATAACTGCAAACCAGGTGACTACAGTGGTTCCGGCAGCACTCTAATTCAGCCACTGCCCTGCAACCCAGCATCTTTAAGAGGGAAAAAAACCCAACTTACCATCAGGTACATAACTTCTAGAGGTTACATTTCTATCAAGCAAAAATTACTGATCTTAACACTGTGGTCTACATGTGAAATTCAACAGCATACTTTGCAATAATCAATATGATCTCCCCCATGGCATCTATTTCAATTTCTGCTTTAAAATCCATGCATCTTCAACTGACATTCTTTATTGCTTTACAATGACAGTATTTATTATGACAGCCAGGAATGTAACAGGAAGGCTCTGAAGGAAAACTCTCATTGCTTCACAACACCAAGTTACAGAATTGTAAGGAGGAGGTAAGAACAACTATGCACCATAAAACAAAAACCATAGAAAAGCAAGTGCATCTACCAGATTTTAGGCAGAGTTTACAAAGTTTGAGGCAGATGGACAAATGCTTTTCTTCCTTAAACATTCATTCTGCAGGTTCTGCTCCAAAGCGGTTTGTTGACTCTTACCAATTTGCAGGTTTTGATTTAGCTAATTTCTAATATTTTACCTACCCTCCCAAAACCCAGCATCCTACCAAATAAAATACAGCTACCATACATTAAAAAGAACGTTAGGGGCTCCAGTTTCAAACTGTTTAACTGTCAGCTATAGTAGCTAAAAAGAGGAAAGGAGAGTGTCCATAAAACAGATGCTTTATTGGTATCACAGATAAGCATTAAAAAAAAAATATATAAAATAATTTAAAAGTAAATTAAAAAAATAAAAAAAAAAAATCTGCATTTGCTGCTCTAGTGAGCAGCTGAGAAATCCAAGGCAAAGAAACCAAGCTTTCTAATATGAGGAAGGCTGTCAAGGCTTGGTTCAAAAGAAAACTGGAGGGGACCTCTAGTGGGCTGAAACCGCACTGCTCGGTGCCAGGGAGCGACGTCCTTCCCCTTCACCTCCCCGCAGTTACTCCACAGCTACCGCATCACTTACCGGCAGAGCCAGAGTTTTACCTAGTGACTGCCATCAGAGAAAGCACACAGGAGTGCAATTACAGCAAGAAGCCTCCTTTTCAGATCAGCTCATTAGAAATACTCCCTCATTCTGCTCTCAGTGTTTCAAGGGATGAATTTTCATTTGCTTCAGGAGATGGATTCTATTTTACCATGTAGGGTGCTAACATGTCAGGCCACTTCAGAGTCGTTTTTTGTGGCCTAAATAACGTGACATCAAGCGATGTTCTAAGACACACAAATTAAGCTGCACATTTGGAATGAGTATTCAGAACATTATTCAGAGTATGTCAAAGTATTTTGTTCTTCCAAGTCTTTTTAGCTGTAGGCAGTTTTGCATAGGCTGCAGAAATACCATTTTAACTGCATTTTTAAGGTAACTCCCTCTGGGTGAAAGAGTTTGGAATTCTTTACCTGAGCTGAAACAAAGCATAATTTCATGTGACAGTACATGAAAAACAAATTGGTGAATATATTCAGGAGAATACTTAGAAAACAAAACACCAGATTAAGAAAGCTTATTTATTAGACATCACAGTTAAAAAAGAAAATAACTTGTTTGGAATTGAAGTTGATTCACCTCTTAAGTCTTTAAAAGAGTTCTCTTGCTATATTTAGGTTTACCTTCAAGTGAGATCAGTTCTCAAAACCGTCGTTTTGTCGTTTCCCAAACTAGTCTAATTTACATATTCAGCATTATAGGCCACAACTAAGCTCTCTTTTAAATTATAATAATAATAATAACCTCTCTTTCAGCAGTTACCCTCAAAGGGTTTGCATCAACTTGAGAAGGATCACAAATTAAAGTTGACATTGTTAAGCAGACCAATGCAAGACAGCTACTTGTTATTCAAAAATGCTATCACCTACACTGAAGTGGTGCTCCCTGTGCCATTAAGCTGAACATTGGAAAGGAAGCAAGCCATTTCCACAGAGAAGCTGCCTGAAGGCCAGAAGAACTCATCTGGTCTGTCCTTCACATACAGCAATACTAGTACTGCCCTGTCATAATTGAAAAGTATGCCTGAAATTAACTCGATACAAGCATTTGTGCAGAAAATAGTAACTAAACCAAAGACACTAAGAAGTTCATATCTTATCAGAGACCTGATCAAAAAGCAATCAGGGTCTCTCAACCTTAATCTTTTTGGACCAACCATCATCAATCACTTGGAACATCACTAGTAGGAAATTATTCCTTATTTTGAAAGAATAATAATCGTTCTGCAAAACCTAACTGTCTGTCTCTTTTCTGTAGGAATCAGTAACCAAGAGAAAAAAAAAAAAGCAGTTGTCTTCCTTGAAGGATTTTGTGAGCCATTTTACAATAAGATTGTGTACAACAGATACCAAATGATACAGTCCAAAAGACACTTCTGTGATTAAAAAGAATAAAGAATTGAAGCTGATGTGGACCAGTTAAAGACAAGGATGAAAGACACAACATCCTATGAAAATATTCCTTAACATTCTTGAGTCAAGGAATTCATTTCTCAGGAATGAACTGAGCCTGGAATGCTTGAGGATGGAAACAACAGTAAATAAAACGAGACTTGACCAAACTCTAAAGAGAAATGACAGGAAACAGGACTTTCAACACAGTTGCTGAATGAGACACATGAGATATGAGAATATAACATACATAAAGAGATGAGCGTATTGAAGTGACTTCAGGAGCAGTTAAAATCACTTCTAAGGACACTGGAGAAGAAACAAAAAAAAATTATTTTTTTCTTTTGTTTAGGTTACAATGCAAAATTTTGCCAACAGCATGAAGGAAAACAAAAGCAAGTCTGATTTAAACAGGTTAGTTTATGTAAGAGGACAAACCTAATAAAAACTACTTATCCTGTATTCCTTCTTTTCTGATAACAAAGTTGTTACCTTGCTTGGACTGGCTTTACAAGACTTGAGCCACTGCATCAATGTAACTGCTCACAATTCCTCCAGAAGGTTGCTTTTAACAACATCAATTGTCTCATTTACTTTTCAGTGTTCCATTAGTTCCACAGTTAAGCACTGCTCATCTGGCAGATAAAGATCAAAATGTCATTTTGAAATGGCAGAATTTGCGAATTTATGCATGAATGGAGTGTCCGGCTTTTATCCACCCTGTTTCTTCCTGTGTCTTTCAAATGAGAAAGGTTTTTAATTTACTGTCAAGACAGCTGCAATTATGAATGTTTTATTATTACTACTCTGACCAGATTAATGTTCTGGAAAAAAAAAATCCAAACGGAAATCCAAGAATGGCTTCTTGAAATTCCACTACTTCCTGCGGAAAACACAACACTAAACTTCAGATATAGTAATGTAAATGTTAAACTACTAAATTTTGCATCATGCCAAGATTATTAATTAAAAAAAACATCCATTCTTTCACGCAGCAAAATCCTTCTATACACTGCAACATCTTCCCAAAGTATGTTCTTACCTTCCACAAAGAACAGAGAGAAGCATCATATTACAAAATCCCTCATGTTCTCCCGTGGGCAAAAATCACTCTATTTTGCTTCCTTTCCAGTAATTGTGGAACTCTCCAGAGTAAAGTGAGCAGGAACTGCTTATATCAGTAGTCTCCAAAGCGGAGCACATGCAGCCCAGGGGATGTGAAAGAGAATCAATCCACTGGAGGCCAGGAAGAAAATAAAAAATACGTTAATATTTTAATTTATTAATAAATTATTAATGGTTTTGATTTAGTTAATAAAGAAATATTTTAAGTAGTGTTTATTTCATCTCATAGCATTCTGTTCAAAATTTGCATTGTGCGTGTTTTATAGTTTGCATGACATATTACAGAAGCACACATCTATAATTTATAAATAAAGAAGTATACACGTATTAGGGGGTGCATGCTCAAAAAGAAAATTTTACTGATACAAGTGCATAATCAATGAAGTTTGGAGACCACTGGTATACATGGCATCAGCACCAGGAAAATGAAGCAGCATTTCCTCCTTTGCTAGAAAGAGGTGAAAATAACAGAGGAAGAACTACCTGCAGTGAAAAGTTTTCAACTAGGTTGCATTTTTCAGTTACTTAGCTGCAAGTTTAATCACAGGCAATGAATGATTTTTCAGAAATAGTGAAGTGCTTAGCTCACATTATACCTAGCAGCAGAACAATCCTTGAAAATTCCATGAGATTCTGCTTGGTACCTAGAGGCTGCCAAAAGCCATTGAAAATCTACTTCTCGATGATACAGGTTTAGGTCTATTGACTTTCAAAGAGATTTAACATTCTAAATACAAAAAAAAATCAGTTTCAGCAATAACTTATGCCACTGCATTGCTTTGGCCAGTTTTCTAATGCAGATGTAAAAAGTCAGCCTGCCTTTATTTAAATTCCTTTCAAACATTTACAAAAAAAAAAAAAAAAGTCACTCAACACTTTTTTTTCCATCTTAAAATTACCTACTAAAATAATCACTTCATTTCTATAATGGCCATAGATAAGTATCAACTAATAGAAACACTACAGTTACTAAAACTTTGGGAAAATTTTACATAGGAGGTGTGCATTTTTAAGAAATAGTGATGCAAGGGAAACCACATTGACAAGAGCCTTTTTTAAGAATCAGGTTATCCTAACTGACTAATGTTTTTTTCTACTGTTTCTGTTCCAGTGAGAATCACACTAAGCACTTTATTCAAGACATACACAATGAGATAAATTCCTTTACTCCAGCTAAAAACTTTACAAGTACTTGTAGCACTGATAACAGCTCTGAAATTTTCAGCATAGTATCCTCTAAAAATCAGAGTGCAATCATTTATTTTCAATAGCTAAGAGAGCAGCTAGAATAATGTGGGTTGTTTTTTTTTTTCACGTGCCCTTTCTCTGGTAGTTCGATGTCAAACACTGAATGCTATGAAACAGAACACTTAACCAATTCATTTTTCTAGTCATGCAACACATCCCTCCAAATTCTAGCACCAAGAGTTCATAGTATATGGTTATTAAAACAGGCACATTTTCACAGAGCAAAAGACATTACTGCATGACTGTTTGGTGATTTACAGCACCAATTTAATAGCAGATTTAAGCACATGCTGACCTATGGACATGTAAGAATTCCATTTAAATAGAACTACCCATACTGAAGGCTAAGCACTTCCTGAACCAGTACGCATAATTCAAGAACCCAGTAAATACCAGTAACAGATCTGTTGACCATAGTTCTAACAAACAGGTTGTGTCCTGACAGATCAACAGGTTCTTCAATCTCCACTGTGACTCTAGGAAAAACACCTTCATCGGCTCTTCATTTCTACACCTGGCAGTTTATACAAAGCAAAAGCAGAAATGCATATATGCTACCCTTGCTTATAGAACAAATAGAACAGTCACAGTTACATGGAAAACTTTCATCCTCTTGTTAGTCTTAACTATCACAGCACAGTGTGCAACAGGGGAAACCCAACAGCACAGACTATTAATACACGAACACCACAAAATAATTCCAGATGTCTCTCATACCTTTCTCTCCTGCCTTTGCATTTCATAACAGAGCAGCAATACAAATGCATTCATGTGACCTTCATCAGACCAACTCATCCTTATATGCATTAATGTCATTACTACATAACCCTCCTCTCTCCCTAGGAAAGAATCTAACCCTACAGCCCTCTGCATGTGAAAGGCTCCCTGGAAGGTACAGCTTCAATGTAATATACTCTTTCATTTCATCTCACGGGATACTCTTCAAATCTAATGACGCCTCTTTTCAACTGAACTTTTCTAAATATCTTCTGCATTTAACTACAAACAACACACATACAAGCCAGAATATTTTGATTTATTGACTTTCTTCTGAACACATTATTTTTCCTTAAAACACTTTAGTAAAGAAGAGCAGCACAAAATCCTGGGTTCGCTCTTGAAGTATGGAAACATTAGCACAGCTGTGCAAAACAATGTAATTTATTTCACTTACTGCAATGAGACCATGTCTTCTCAAATGGGATAGCAGCAGCAGATGGTTCTCAGCTATGCCTGTTCTTAAGAACTTCAGCTATCACTCAGCTAACCTGGGAATGGTACATATCTACATCTTCGCACCTTTCAGACAGACACTTGCTCAAAATTATCTTCCCCCACTCCCTAATTCCTGTGCTCTGAATGAGAGTTTTGCCTGTATCTTTCTGACAAATACAGTCATGTATCTTGGAAGATGCAGTTATATTTTCCTACCTCTCTATTTTATTAAGCAAGTTTTCCACCAAATTCTTTCCTTCTACAGATGATGTCGTAACTCACCCAGTGGAATGATCTTTACAAGATCACATATATATTCTGATACACAATTACTTGATGATGCAGGGACACTACATCCCTCTAGGGCACACATGCAGGTGCTACTGCATTTACAAAAGACACTAGGTCCTGTGATCCATAAGCACAATAATACTTCAGGGACAGAAGCCAAAGGATGCCCGTCCTTAACATTTTCAAGAGATAACCATTCAACAGATAACTATGCCCTGGTGAAACTGCAAAACTCTGTATCCAACCAGTATCAGTGAGCAAGACCACTGTTCACATGCAATAAAGACAATTTACTATTTTGGTACCATACGCTACTGCTTTTTGGATACCATACCTGTTTGTGCCACCAAGTGGGTCCAGCCACTCCAAACTGCTCCAATCTTTTCATTGGAGAAAAACTGAATCTCAATCTTCTTGGGCTCAGCAAGAAAGATCTCTTTGCTCACTAGTTGCCCATGTTTGTTGCTACCCCAGACATACAGGTGTCCTTCATCTACAATCAACAGAGAAGTAAAATTTATTGAAAGTGATATACATGGATCATCATAACAGACAGGGGCCATCCCAACCCAATGATGCTGAGGAAAAAACAATGTTTCACTCAATTTGCATTTTCTCTGTATGCTTTTTCCTACTGTTCTTTACCACACATGCGTACACTCTGCACATGTGCCTGGCCAGCTGCTCCTGCCCTGCATTAAAGTCTCCCAACCCCTCTACAAGAACTGCAGACTGAATAATCTGTTCGCTCTCTAACTACTAGCTAAAGTAGATACTATTTGTCCTTATAGTTCTTCACTAATTACACATACACTTTGCATCATGGAATTCAATATAATTTACATCTTGTAACATCTCCCCATACAACTAAATCTCTGTAAATCTGCATAAGCAAATACTCCAATGCCCCATTTAATGATGACAGAGATACCAGATGGCTGCATATTTGCTAAGAACTTGTTTCTATGAAGTTTGGCAAAGACTTGTCTTCAAAAGATTCAATATTTTCTACACTTCAAAACTGTAAGATTACAGCATGAAAAGCTATTCTGTTTCTCCTTCTCCCAGTCTGCCAAAATAAAATATAATAAATCTCTATTAGGCTTTCGCTAACAGATACTTAATACCCCAGCATGGGAGTACTGCCTAAAGAACAAATGGCAGATTAATTCCCAAATAAAACAACTTTCCTACTACTTTAAATAAGCCTTGTGCTCTTGTGTTACCTCACACAGATCAGCACGCTTGGGTTACAAGGGTTACACTGGTTCCAGTACTGACCCAACAAAGGGTTACACTGGTTCCAGTATTGACCCATCTGGTTACCCAATGAAGCATCATGCTGCAGCTCCAGAGACTTGCCCAACATCATGTGCTTCCACAAATGCTTTCAGAGTTTCTAACCATTAAGAAGAGAGCCCAGACCCCTACTTACTTATAACAGATAAGTCATGCCTGACTCCAAGAAAAAACACAGAATTTGGAGAATTTAAAACATTAATCTAGTTGTTAAAAAAAGGAAAGTTCTCAATCTAAAATTACTACAAAACAATTAACCAGCACTAACAAGGCCAGATCAAATTCCACCAATCTAACCAGAACTGACATTTCCAAATATTTCCAAAGCACAGAAATCTTTATAGGCAGAGACAAGAACTTTCACTTCTATGACTAAGGCCTACCTGTGAGTGACACCGAATGATGAGAGCCTGCAGCAACCCTCTTCACCTTCACATCTTCCAGGCCTAGAGAAAAGTTAGTCTTAGAAAATTTGTACAGCAGATATCATTTCATGCTTAGACATGAAACAGAGCTGTATCAAGCCTAACAGGATAATGATGAATTTTATAACAAAATTGCAGGCATTACAGACTCACTATCATTTTCCCCCATAGATTACAACTTTGTATGCTCATTCTGTCCTTCAGATACTCCACATTTATAATAAAAGAATGCCACACATCACATCAATTTATATTTCTACTCTATCCACTTTTATAAAGGAATCTGATTCCCGGATTACCTGTTACTTCACAGGGCTCCTTCGCTGTCAAGAACAGGGGAAGGGTTTTCCCTTGGTTTGCACGCTTGGCCCAAGATGCCATGCCAGTTCCCCACTGAAACACCAAACCACTCTCTTTCCAGAGGAAACAGAAGAGATCAGAATACATCAACCACCAACAAAATCACTTAACTCATTAATTAGTTTTAAAGGTACATTCATTTCATTTTCACTGATTCAAATTAAACTTTAAAAGACCTTTAGACCAAAAATAATCTCCATAAACATACAGATAACCCTGGTGAAGGCATCAAGCAACAAACAGTTGTAGTCTCATCTATACAGGTAAGAAAACTAAGAAGATACTGAGCAAATGGCCTCAGGTCTCTGAGGCCTATACTGAGTAACAGAAGTCCCATAGCTGACATGGACACAATTTATTACTGTACATTCATGCCAATTTCTTCACGCTTTCCTTCTCTTCATGATAATTTGCGTACATGGAACATGCTGCCCAGCATGGTGGTGGAGTCTCTTTTCTCTGGAGATATTCAAAATACCATCTGGATGTGTTTCTGTCCAGCATGCCCTAGGTGACCCTGCTTTAACGGGGAGGAAGGACTCTAGATCCCTGAAGGTCCCTCCCAACCCCTACAATTCTGTGATTTTGCAAGTAAAGTCACTTGTCTTCTCCTCAGGACCTTTGAAAGCCTTGACAATAGCCCTGAATCAAGATATCCACCGAGTGCAGAGCTCAGGGAAGCTTCGTAGAGGCACCAGAGAGCCCACTCTTCTCCTCTGCCTCTTCAGCTACACGCTATCTGGAACCCACACTAAAGTTTATGTAAAATTAAACCAAAATATAAGAGCAAGTCTAGTTTATTGTTTCTCAGTTGTAAAAAAATAAATAGAAGCTAAACTAAATTTCATCTTCCTTTCTCCCCCTCCAAGCCATTAAAATTCCATTTCATTTGTTACTGAAATGACAGAATGACAACATATTTACCTGTAGCAGCAAGGGCATGTCTCAGTCCTGCAGCAACATCCACCACCTTCTCTTTAAACGACTACTTAAGCAAAAGAAAAATACATTTTAGTTGCTTCTTGCATTTAGTGCCTTGAAAAGTAAAATATGCGAAACATGGAAGTGGAATGCTATTAAAATAGTCCTTGCAATGCCTGCCTGTATGTCACAATGTACACCAACATTTTGTATCACAAAGTAAGTAAATTTTGGCCAACAACAACCAAAAAAAAAAAAAAAAAAAAAAAAAAAAAAAAAAAAAAAAAAAAAAAAAAAAAAAAAAAAAAACAACCACAACCAAACAAACCTAGCAAAGCAACTGGATGTATAGCTTTGTGGCAAGAAATAAAAGCCACAGTCAATATCCTCATGAAAATAAGGAACCTTCTTGGCAATACAGATATGTTTATCTCTTAGTTTTAACTTGATATTCTTCATGAATTATAACAAAACCTCCACAAATATCAGTGACAAGCAGTGATAAGTTCCACCAAGCTGTTCTGTCTTACCAGGTCCTCTGGACACAAACAACACAGTTGATAGTACTACCTACACCACTGAAGGTTGCCCAATATAATCATGCAAAGATTACTATACCAAGTCATGTGTGCATGAGTGACTTAAGTTTGCACAAGGTACTTGAATTCTGGCACTTCTCCACTCCCAGGTACTCTGCAAATGCATTACTCTCCTCACAAATTTAACACTATTTAAAATAGATGTCATCAAGACCAAGCATTTAACAGGATACAAACCAAAAAAAGAAAACATTCCAGATAACTGAATTGTCCACATGGTCAGGGAGGAGACAGATTCAGATTAGCACTGTCAATACTGCCATTTTCAAGGTACCATACTGGAACAATACTCTCAGAAAATGTCAAAGACATACAGAAAAAACAGGGGAGTTAATCCCTATGCACTAGGAGTTACCTAGTGAGTTTCTCTCCTACATTAAAAAAAATTTTAAAGATAAAGGACTATCTGGCATTAACCATTAGGCTAAATTATCTTGTCTGAGAATCCTTTCTGCTATGAAGTTATTGCTTTCATTAGACATGAGAGGTCATGTGGACAGACCAGATTTTCATTAGTGTTCTCCAAATAAGAAACTACACTGTAAATTAGGAATTAATTAGAATTCCTGTGAGAAATTTATTTAAACTGTTAGGCTTATAGCCAACAACAGGATGTTACCAAAGTCTCAGTACCTGCTACTTGAAACATTCCAAAGCAATTAATTTGGGGATACATTCTGAGCTCCCTACTCACAACGAGCAGTGCCTCACCTACTGGTATGACCATAGACTTCTATGTAACTGACAGGAACAACATGAGCTATGTTGTCAGAGCCCAGCATTTGGAATCTACAATTGAAGCTACCTAACAACAGAGAAATTGTTGTGTAACTTTTATCCTATTTCCTTGAAAGCTGATATCATTTAGTAAACACTGGAGATCAGATAAACAGTGAGGCTAGTCAACGTTCTTGTCAGTTTATTTTACACACAAAAGTAAAAATAATTTTTATCTCAAAAGTCATAAAGTTTTTCTCTCAAGTCTTGTTTTCCTGCAGCTACACATTTTCTGACATTTCTATTATTTTGAGGGTGACAAAGCTTATTTTTATCTAACTGTTTTTACAGCCAAGAAATAATATTACAGTCCTTATCTGGGTGGAAGAAACACTGACAGTTACAAATACACTTTTAAAAAAGCACATGTACTTAAACAGAACTGCTGTTCTGTTCTCTGAACAAGCAGCACAGAAGCAATAGATCAAAAGAATTGGTGTAGCTAACTTTGTTGAACTCCATCATGCTGTTTGGTTTTTTACAGGAATGGAATATTGCTGGTTCATTTTGTTTTGCTTTGAGCTGTTAAGCAAAAATTTCCAAAAAAGTAAAATGAAGGCACATACCCTCATGTAGCAAAACATATCTAGCATCTTGCAAACTTTAGGTAAAATTTCAGCAGGAGTAAATATGCACATTTCCACTACCTTTAGTATCACTTCACACCATCTGAGCATCAGACTCATTCTGCAGATGTTAGCAAAATACATTATGAAATGTTATAATCCCGAATGAAAGGGGGAAACTTTGTGTTAGAGGCGGGCAACTTCTTTGTACAATAAGCCTTAGCATCTCATTTCTGGGTCAACAACCACATCTGGTCCTTTACTTTGTAAGTTCACTTTAACAGACAGCCTTTATAAAAAGTAATTGAAGAGTCTAGCTTAAAGCCCACTGAGGTGAGACAACCTTTGTAAGTTGCTGGAAGCTATAACGTACAGAGCTCTGAAGCACAAACCCTTCTCAATCTTTACCTCAATCTTCTGTGGAATCGAGTATGAACTTGATACTTGAGAAACTCCTAATTGTCCGAAAGAGTTAGACCCACAGGACAGAACTAGGCCAGATCCTGCAAAAAGGAGAAATAGAGCTTAATCAGTAATCCTGTGAGCAAAAGCAAAGCAGTAAAACATTCTAACCAGCAAAAAATCATAGCCAAGTAGATCCAAAAACAACCTAACACATCCCATTCCCAAGTCCCTGGGGCCATAGGCTTCTGTTCTAGCCTTACACATCATGTTCAGTAAAGGTCTGAAGTTCACTGGGAAAGAAGGAACATGGAGTAATTTAGTAAGCAAGTCAAGCAACTTAATCACAGAATAGCAGGGGTTGGAAGGCACCTTTGGAGATCATCTAGAGTCCAACCCCACTGCCAAACCAGGTTCAGCAAAGCAGCTTGGACAGGAACATACCTAGGTGGGTTTTGAAGATCTCCAGAGGAGACTCCACAACCTCTCTGGGCAGCCTGTTCCAATGCTCCACACTCTTACAATAAAGACATTTTTCCTCATATTCAGATCGATTTTCTTGTGTTCCACTTTGTGCCTGCTGCTCTTTGTCCTATTGCTGGGCATGACTGAAAAAAGCCTGGTCCCATCCTCTTGACACTCTCCCTTTAGATATTTAAAAGCATTCATGGGATCCCCTCTCAGTCTTCTCCAGCCTAGACAGACCCAGGTCTCTCAGCCTTTCCTCATAAGAGAGATGCTCCAGTCCCTTGACCATCATTTCAGCCCTCTGCTGGACTTTCTCCAGGAGTTCCTTGCCTTTCTTGAACTGGGGAGCCCAGAACTGAACACAGGACTCCAGATGTCGCCTCACCAGGACTAAGTAGAGGGGGAGGATGGTCTCCCTCAACCTGCTGGCCACACTCTTTTTAAAGCACCTTAAGATGCCATTGGCCAGAGGACTCTGCTGCCTCATGGTCAACTTGTTCACCAGGAGGCCTGGGTCCCTCTCTGCAGAGCTGCTTTCCAGCAGGTCAACCCCTAATCTGTACTGGTGCATGTGGTTATTCCTTCCCAGGCGCAGGACCCAACCCTTGCCCTTGCTGAACTTCATTAGGTTAGGGAGTTGGGTGGTGAGGAACCTAAGAAAATTTGTGACTGCCTGTGCATCACACAAGCAATAACAATGTGGAACTTTCAGCGTGTTCTCTAAATCAACATATTTCTCCAGCTCTTACAGAGACAGATTTACCTACTAATATAACTGTAAAATCCCAGCCACAGGCTACTTGTTTTACACAAAAGCCGGCCAAGGCACTGCACAAAGTAAAATGCAGTACATCCTCTGTGTGTTTCAGTCCCAACTGCCCATCTTTGTTATGGCCACAGACAAAGAGTTCTCCCGAACCTGAAAGAAAAACAAAACAAAACAGAAAAATCACATTCTGCTTCAGACTAAAAAGTCAAGTGTACATGCTAAGAGATCCTTTGACAAATAACAACAGTGATTATATGGCATTTTAGGCACTACAACCAAGAAAAAAAAAAAAAAAAACAGTTCTTTCTGATGCTTCAGAAACAACTCTGAATAAGCACAGCTATGGAGACTTGGGTTTGCTAAGGGAGACAATCCATGTGGTAATGAGGCTTTGAGCAACCTGGTCTAGCAGGAAGTGTCCCTGCCCACGGCAGGGGGGTTGGAACTCAATGATCTTTAAGGTCCCTTCCAAATCTAACCATTCTATGATACAGCCACCTCTCACTACGATCCATGATGAAGTTTTTCATCCTGTTCACATCTGCTTGTATCCCTGCTTTCCCATAATTAGCAAAGGCACACACAGAACCTTCCAGAGGCCAGATGTTATCTTCTGCTCCTTACCTTAAAACTTACCAAGACTGAATAACACCCCACTTGACTCCACCCTCCAACCCCCTCATCCTCTACACAGAAAATAGACTGCTTTATATGAAAAGCTGTTACATGAAACAGGTTAGGAAACAGTCCTCACATAGCCAAAAAATAACTACAGAAGATAAGCAAAACAGGTATTTCTCTAATTTCCCAAAAATACTAAGTTAACTGGCATGCGAGAAACAGTTTTGCACCTAAGAACTGGTACTTGCTTATAAACAGAAGCCACAGACAGGCAGCAGCACCAAATCACCAGAGAAACATAAAGGGAAAAAAATGTGTTTAGAAGTCATACACCCCTTGGCAAGTTCAATGTTTTTACCGGTGATAACTGCAGAATGTCCCCCTCCTCCAGTAATGCTTTCAATGTCTTGACATTTGCAGGAAACATCTTTCAGTGACTGAGGTACCAGCACATCTTCTTTATGACCAAGGCCAAGTTGTCCATAGCTGTTTGCACCCTTCAAATGCACACAGGAAAAGAACGATTATTTTTTTTTAATAATAAAAAGAAATACACATCTGTTCATAAGAGCAAACAAGTTTATTTGGTACAATGTCACAAGTTTAACCTGTCACTAATTGCTCCTGGAAATTCCCCCAAATGGCAATCTTCATTCTTACTGCTGTCACACAGGACCCCCAGAATTAAGACCACGACTGTCCTAAATTTGCTGTTGTTAAGGCTGCCCTTGCAACCCCAGTATTTTAAGAAATGTACCAGAATATATCCCAGTAAGACTTTACCTACAGGCTAACATTTATTAAGGAGAAAAGCATCACTACCAGGATGATTACCACTTGTTTAATTCTAATGCTAACGATTCCCACTCATCACTAAGATCTTATTCACGCCAATGCTTTCTGACAGTCCACCTCCAAAATTAGATCAGAAAGACATGCTACCTTATTCTGGAACATAAAAAAGTGAAACAGAAACACTCTTCCCTCATTAGCTAAATCTTTTAACTTAAAGCAGTCAAATTAAAATATACAAATTATAATTATTATAGATGTATAAATACAAAATTAAAGCCACTAAACCAATCATAAAAAGCAACCACTGATAACATGGTAACGCATCAGGGGATTTCTTAATCGCTTTAAGCTCTGTGGAGCAAGCACCTAACAGTTCAAACAGCCGCCTCCACTGGTGAAGGTGGATTCGGTAACCTCTGCAGCCCACACGCTGCAGCTGCAGCAACACTCACCGCTCACATCGCCCCAGCTGCTCATCCCCGG
>VZRU01019159.1:34507-74913 GCA_013398155.1 Pedionomus torquatus | reverse complement strand
TATATACATACCTACAGTTCCCAGTGGAATTAAGGCATGTGGGCGTGTGTGGAGTATCTTTGCCACAGTATAAAACATACAAACTCCCAGGTGGAAGTTAGTGCTTTGTATTTATTGCTACAGCGCTGAAGGATGGGGGGCAGGAGGGGGGGGTGTCACTTCTAATAATCACCAACAAGTCGCTTACTCCATTGACATTTAAAGCCTCCCACAGTAGTTTAAGATACTTAAATTATTGCTGTTCTACATAGCCAGAGGGTTCGGATGCACGCAGCCATGCATACTTGTCAGTGCCATGGAAGTGCATCCTTCTCGTCACAGGTTGCTTAATTTTCTGCTATACAAGTGCAATTAAAGATAGAATTTCTGTTTTTCCAAAGTATTTCAAATTAAGTGCTAATATAACAAGTATAATGTTTCCTACTTGAAATGTGTAGGTAGATCAGACAAAAATTTGAAGTAACACAGATCTATGTATATTTCAACAACATAATAATCCCAATATTTTTTAAAATGCAGCTGAATATTAACTGTTATCACAGAAGCAGACAATATAGATCCTCCCTTGCTACTCCCTCATAAGGTTTCTTCTTCAGAAAGACAAAGCTCCTAAAAATCTATTATAGAGTATAATCTAAACTGTAAGTGTTGGAGAACATATTTCTGTCTTAAAAGTTCCTAAAAAATATATCGTTATGGTGGTTTAATAGTCACAAAAAAGTGATCTAGACTTTATTTAAACAGTGAATATATTTGGAAAGATTGAGCCAGCAATTGCTTGTGGAACAGATGCGGTCTACTAGAAAGCATATGAAAGAAACTGATTTTCAAACACAGAGGGTCATGAAAGTCCTTTCAAGTTCTCAAAACCCTGGACTAGCATATCCAGTGTATTTAATTTTTCCCCACCAACCTTCACAGCTGCAAATTCTGGATTTCTGATAAGGTCTACCTACGAATAATCTATGCCTCATGTGCTATTAAAGTACACCCTGGACATTACTAACCTTCCATTCAAATGTATCATATCCTGTAGATATATTTGTTTCCTCAACAGGGCAAGCAGAAACAGCAGCCGGCACAGTTTTGTAGGGCTATGCAGGATGTTTGAAGCTATGGAGCCCTGAAAACCACAAAGTTTGCTACGCTGCGACACACAATTCATCAGGACACTGCTTCCCACTGCCCGTAAAGAGCTCTTTGGAACCAACTATACTTTATGCTACAAGGTAGTTTGTTGCATTCATAGCCACAGAATTCCAGTAAAATGCTTGGGCCCTTCAATTACCATTCCCTTGACAGGGATTGAAGGTGTTCAGTGCTAGTAAAGAAGAAATAAAACATATCTTTGTGCAGGTCAATGAAGTGACCAAGCAAGCAATAGGATAATTAATCTTAGAGAAAACCAGGCTAGACTATGAACTTTGGTGTTGTTGTAGAAACAATGAAACTATTTTGAATATTAAATTGTAATTTAGAAATGGTTTTAAGTGTTGTGTAAAACCAGTACCTGATGGCTTGCTATATTTTATGCTAAATTAATTCAGTCAAGAAGGCGGCAAATACTGTAAGGAAAGGTCTTCCCTCAGGTACAATATCAAGGACAGCAACAAAAATCCTGATTCTCTGAGCCGATAGCAATCTCTTAAACAGAATTAGGATTTCATGCAACAGTTCTGTATCTCTGCCTAGGAACATGCCAAACAGAACATCTGACATTCTTTAGGGGCAAGAATGATCAATTTGAAAGCTAAATTTAAGCCCTCAATCTTATCAATGTGAACCTCCAGCTATTTGTGTCCTGATGCCTGCATTTTAATCATTCAAGTTTTAAACTCAGTAGCACAGACTTAGAATCACTGATTACTATAGCCTCTAAGCTATAAAGCCTGCAATGCTATAAAATTAGTAGCATAGACTACTACAGTCAGAAACTGTAATTTCCCTGCAACAAATTATTCCATTATTGCTCATAATCCACTTCTGCAGCATTTGATCCCAGCCCTGATCCACAGATCAGAATCTTTTGTTCCAGTCTAGCAATTTCTCTACTGCCCCATGAGCTTCTCCAAGGCAACTCTGGGCCGGCTTTTTTTTATCCAATGGAGATGGAGGAATACATTCTGTAAGGGATTTTACACAGAGAAACAAGAAAAGCAGTTATCCGTATAGGCCATTCACTCTTCCATATGTGAAGGAGAGTTCTGCATACAACACATTACATGCCTAGAAAGAAATCAGCATGGAAAAGAGTTGCACCACACTGCTGACAGGGGGGTTAAAATTCCAGCTGCTTGCCCATCTTGCTGAGGGCATCACTGACAATGTCCAGCTCATGACGCAGCTCATTCACCACGCTGGCAATGCTCTTCGTGTCTTTTAAGATCTGCACGCTTTGAGTATATGGATTGTACTTCACACCAAATGGGCGCTTGATGGTTTTCGCAAACTCTCTAGACAAGTAAGAAAAGAGAAGGAGTTATAAAAAAAACACAAGTGTGTCCTCTGGATGTAGTCAGTATCAATAACCACTTTTCTAAACTACTTACTGTCTTAAGAGCAGTAATTGGTTTACAGTTCATTACCTTTCCCACCCGTTACATAGAAGACCAAGAAAATACTAACCTCAGCTTTCCAAACCTAAGAAAGGTAGTTTTCAAACTGTGAGAAGAATACAAGGATTTGGTGCTGCTGCTGAGAGATGCATGAAATCAAACCTGCTTTTATAAATTATGGGGAAAAAAACCCAACCAAACATGCAAACGAAAAAATAACAACAAATACCACCCCTGTACCTCATTTTTTCCTTTGCTTCTTCAAAACTTTCAGAAACAAAGTAAACCTCCTGGAAAGTTGTAATGAGACATTCTTGCTTGCAGGTGACCTTTGGATCAAAAGGCTTGACTTTGGCACTGCCAGAGAGTGAGTGCTGGTAACATAATGTGCCATCATGTGTCAGAGGAACATCACCACCCAAATAATCCACAAGGAAGATGACATGAGATAGAGTGAATAAAAAAAATATGAAGTGAGACCATATTTAGCACATTGCTTCTTAAAATTCTGCAGATGAACAGCCGTTAAACCTTAACAGAGTAACTGAGCAGTCATATTCTGCCAATCCGGGTCATAAAAGGGATTCTCAGACATGAGGCTCATGTGTAAAAAGAACGATATTTGCAGAATCTGGATAAACCAGAGCTTTATTCTGAAAAAAGTTACTTGGAACCTAATGTTAAAAAATACCAGTCATATAATGCTTTCTGCAAAAGTCGTGGGAGCTGCTCAGCAGATATCCAAAAGCAGACTGTCCAGTGATTATTGCCACAGTCAATTTGCTTAAAGTCTAGTAGATATCTAGGAGTTTTCAAAAGAAGGATATTTAGAATTATACTTCATAAAAAAAAAAAAAAACCAGCAACAATAATAATTGGGTACAAAGAAGAGGTAAATAAGCAGTAGGTATTCTTACCTGAAGTTCACTAATTGAAGAGAGCAAGCCAGCCCCATAAACTCGTAGCTGTCCCTCTTGCTTGCACAAGCCAAACTCTACAGTGAAGAAGTAGCACTGGAACAGAGAAGAGAGTGAAATAGTTACAGCAAAGACACTGTAGTGAAGCAGATGTGGCATTTTTATTTGTAGGCAGTGTCAAACAGTTGCAAATATCAGACAGTCACCACTTGGTTATCCTTCTCGGATATTTAAAGAGAAGGGAAGCCAGAATGGAGGGATGAAGAACCACAGAATTGCTTGTTTCTCAAAAGACTGATATTATAGATCACCCAAATAGGCTAGAAACTATTAATGTCAACAGGAACACGGAGATGTAAATGTGTTTTGAGAAATATTGTCATGACGTGACAACTTCACCTTAAAGGAAACACTAGATAGAGAGGATCTCTGGGAGTGAGAGAAAACATCAGCCCACTACAGTTTGTTCCTTATTTGCTTAGTAGCCTGTAAAATTAAAGACATTTAGTTTGCTGAATTTCAGGATTTCTGCAGGTATATGGGGAGGAACACTATTTACAAAGATGGCTTAGTTCTGCTCCCACTGAAGGCAGTGGAAATTTTATGACTAGCTACACCAGGTGGGGGAAAAGAAAAAAAAATAATATCAGCAAACCTGTTCTTTCATAACTTGCATCAATTATTTTTCATCTAAGTTTAATTTTCATCTTAAAATATTTTTGTGAAACATCCAGAAACTGATACCCAGGAAATAAGATTTTTTTTATATTATTTTAATTTCTTGGCTGCAAAGTATCCAGTGCTAATACTCGCCACATTCAGTGAAAACACCGTATCATTTCAAGTTATTCTATACATTAAAGAAGTGTTACTTTTAAAATCATTGGATCACATTCCTAGAAGCTAAAAAAAAAAATTGTTTGGAAGAAACGAACCATAGAATTTCAATCAGGAAGAAGTGATCTGCCACCAGAAGCTGCACTCTTACTTGACAGCCAAGTGAAGAAAAATACCAATCATATCAACCTTAAAATTATTTTTTTTTCTAGCATGGAAAATTGTTACATGCTGTAAAAGTCAAGAATCAGTGAAACACATTGGTCTAGCAGTAGGTGTGGCTCCTGTTGATATGAAGCTCCAAATTTATTAAATGGAGTGGGACCAGCACAAAGTTTTCAGTGAGATGACCAGGCACTGAAACACTCACTGTTGCCAGCTTTTGGACAGCCTCATCTGACGCCCCAAGTGATGCAAGACCAATTTCCTGGGAGAACTGAGCAAAACTGGGTTCAGCCAAAAGAGGGACATGGCCTAGGAGCTCATGGCAGGTATCACTGGAAAAAGAAACATAACAACAAATCTCACAATCTGTCTTTGTGGTAGAGTGAAAAAGCAGCACCACTGAACATCTTATTTTTAATAATTTAATTCAATTTAATCTTGTGTTAAAATTATTTAGTATCCAAAAAACAGAAAAGCATCCACCATGTTTACCTGAAAGCAATTGAGCAGGTCGTACCAGCTCTACATAAGTATACAAACTCAGATTTTCAAATGAAGCTATCTAAAATAAAGATCTGAGCTCTACATTTATGAGGCAGTTGAATATTCAACTAACTCTGCACACAATGACATCAATAAGAGCTCTCCAATAACATACTGTACTTTTGAAAATCCTGTATTTATGAAGGTGACACTTGAGCATGCTAGAACTTCATTCCATTCTGCATGAAGGCTGAGTTTTCAGCATTTCAAAATAAAGTTTTCTTTCTGGTGTTCTTGAACTGCTTTCAAGTAGCTTGCCACTGGGCAGCAAGATTCAAAACTCTCTCTCAAATTCTACCCCAAGATTAAATGACTCACGGCTCTGGTGTATAGAGAGGGTCCGAGCTATGTCTAACATATTGAGTGCAGTGAAAAACTCTGAATGCTAGTCCTGCCAAGAAGTCTCTGGGTGACAGATATCCAGCAACAGGGCGAATGGTGAAACCTGTGCGCTCTGAAAAGGAACGGAGAAATATTTTAATGTAGAATTGCATAATGTCATCACCTTTCCTGCTACAACTGCCATAAAAGCCACAGCTCAGGAGAATGTGGAAAAATTAGGCACAATTAGAAGAAGTAGGTCAAAGCTTGAAAATGACCAACATTTAGTAAAAATGTCCCTCCCTCTTTGTCAATAGATTTCATACGATTTCATGCCTAGAGCCAACACAATACAGCTAGTTATCTCTTTAGACAATACTAACAGTTTCTTCAGAGGTGACATTCCCCCTCAAATACACCGTTTGTACATACTCAAGTCACAATACATTAAAACATGGATGGCCAACAGGCCTAGTGAAGGACCAGAATGAATACAAGCAGAAGTGACCAAAGATGTTTTCTTCTGCCCACAAAATAGCAAAGAGATTTGCCATGGACCTTAGTTCCTTTTTGTGTAAGAAAACTGGACGCTACCTTTCAGGAAGCGGGACACATCTTCCAGCTGGGGGATGTTGTCTTCCCTGTACCCACAGTGTTTGGTGAGCAAGGGTAAGTTTTTAAGGTACTCTCTGCAGGCATGAGTTGGGTAAAGCTTGTTAAGCTCTCGGTACACAGTCCCCCAAGTCTTGATCTCTTCCTCAGTGAATTCAATCTTGGGAATTGGGTCACCGCTACAAGGAGAAGAGGAAGAAAGGACATTCCCTGGTAAATGGCTAATAACGGATGACTCATTTACCTACTATTATTATTTCACTATGTGGCTGTGACATCTGGTCAGGGCGCATTAGGCACTGTCCAATACACAGTGAGATCTGGTCTATGCCCTGGAGAGCTCTTAGTCTGAGGGCTTGCCGTCTTTTCCACCTAAATCAGCTGACAGGAGTCTGCTTTGACCTCACTGGAGCCTGGCAGCTTTGGTTCTGTAAACGGTTTCTTAGCTGTTTAACACTGAGAGTAACATTTAAAATACCTGCATAACCTGTACAGCTTCAGGAGCCGAAAGGAGCCGTTGGACTTCCCTGTCTGCCATCACTTTCCATTACCTTTTTGATTAGTTTTAGAAACGGATAATTCTCTATATTAACAACACATTGCGTGGAAGCAGTTAAATATACACATTAGATAAAAATTATACTTCCATGTAGAGGAGACAAGCTGAAGATATTAACAGTAGAATATTAATATATTCTACTACTGAGCCCTCAGGATCTTGATTAAAGTGGATTATAGCAAGGGTGTGACCTAAAGCCCCCTGAGAGCAATGGGAACAGTATACTAAGCTTCCACTCCCAGCCAAGTAACCAGCATGAGAAACGCTTTCTCAAGGGAACCTCTGTTAACAATGCATTCACAGTAACTGGCTCTGTGCTGTGGTAGCCACTTGCATTAATACACAGTGCAATAAAGATCTAGATACCCATCACTTCTAGATCATTTCCAGCTGAGGAACTTGGCATCTAAATTCAAGCAGGCAACAGCAACATGAAACTCATGTTTATAAAGGATCTGCAGGACTGTGAAACACTTCCTGCTTGAAGAGCTCCCTCCCCCAAGCAGCCACTCTAAAGACAGTTTCTTTTCACAGAAAACTTCTTATCTACACATCACATGCACTAGTCTTAACCAGAAAAGAAAACTCAAGTATTAACATTTGCCCAGAGAGTTTACAATCAGTGGTCAATGTGCTATACGTTGGAGTTTGCCTTCCCTGCCTGACCTGCACAAAGGAGACCGATCTGCCCTCGTCAGACCAGTACATCCTGGCACAAGCAGCATTGTCCACTCTCTTCCTTTGTCGTACCCATTTCCAGAGAAGTGGGGAGGGACCGCAGAGTCCCAATGTGACACTCTGCAGGAAGTCCATGCCGGCATCGTTGCCCACCTGAGGATCAGTGCTGCCTCAAATGCTGTAATGACCGAGCAACCGTGAGCTGATCCTCAGACTGATCAGAGGCTCCAGGAGCTGTAGGATGGCCTAGATCTATCTTCTAATCTTGCCTTACATCTCCCTTCATTTTACCCTTCTAGCTCTGATTCCCAAGCCAAGCATGTCTCAGGGATATCTGAGACCAGGGAAGGTGAGTTCCTGCCAGTCCACTCTGCTATTATTTCAAGGCACCCAGAAGGCTTATTCTGGAAGAGATCAAGCTTACTGTTTGTAGTTCATAGCCAGGTCTGCAAAATACTTTCGTCTCTTGCGATAGACATTGTCTTTAAAACCCTGGTGGAGGGAAGAGAAAAAAAAGTTTAATGAGTTTACAAGCTGTAATAAGTTAATTTAAAACAAGAGACTTGAAATTTCTTCAGTTGGGAAATACACAAGTATGTTGTGTGACAATGAGAGGATAAGGCAGGAACCCCATAGCTGTAGTCTGAAATGTTTAATAACTGTAAACTAAGCAAATACTACAAAGTAAGGATCAGCAATTTTATACGTGCAACTACATATTCAGTAGACATGGATTTGTTTCAGTCATATCAGTATTTATACAAATTTTTTACTTGGTTGATTGTTGTAAATTACAAAACAAATCTTTTGCATACAATATTTTTTTGCAAAACAATATTTGCACAGCCTAAGTACCAATTTGTTTGCTCCAATTATAGTAAAAAAGAAAGAGGAACCAAGCCTGTCTCGTAACAGCGGGGTTTTTTGTTGGTTTTGGTTTGTTTGTTTGTTTTATTTTCTTTAAATTTGTATGTAACCATTTGGGGCCCAGACCTGGAGTCCTTTGCATGAGTAAAAGCCTTGCAGAAAAGCATGGGAGCCAAATTCACTGATAGCCTTGCCTGAACTAGGAAAAAAGACATGAAGCCCCTAAGGAAAGATGCTCAGACCCACAGAGCAACCCCCATCATTGAAGGGAAGGAGAAAGAGAAGGAAAAGCTGCAATTTTTTAAAGTAAGCTCCACAAAGTATGTTTTCGCTAACAAGTAGATGTAGTGGGGAAAACGTACTTACTGGATGATCTGCATCCAAATCAGACCCATACATCAGCACTCGGTTTGCACACTTATCCAAATCTGAAATCTTCTTTGGAAACCAGGGAACATTCTCCATGCCTAAGAAACACACAGAATCCTCGAAGTTATTAATAACGTCAAGCATGCTGAGGGAGGAAACGCTATTTTCAAGTATGGCTATGGCGGTTACAAGCAAAATCTATAAATTAAACGGGCATGAATAAGACAAGGGAGTCCACTGCCTATCTGGCACCAGCCTACAGCTCACACTTCCTCCTCTGTCACTGCCAGAGTCTGCCTACAGAACACAGCCAGCTCCAAGTGCCCAGGGAAGGAAACAGTTAATATGGGTTTTCTGTGGCCCTTACAGTTATTACTGTTAATGTTAGAGTAGTATGTGGAGCTCTCACTGAGACAAGGCCTTTTTCTGCACAGTGCTATGTGAAGCTTCCAAGGTACAAAGTGTGCAAAGGAGCCTGTGGTCCCTGGGCAGAGTGGGAGCAGGTTTGAGTCCTCTAATCTTTACAGACCATGGGAAATAAACATTGCTCTGTGGTTACGTACCTCAGAAGCACCCAGCTTTGCTGAGGGGGTTTGAGGGGGAAGAGGAAGACAAAGAGGTAATTTCAGCCCTGCAGTCTTAGAGAGATGCATTGTCACAGTTTTGCTACTAACCTTTTTTTCCAATTTCTTTTCTTTTTTTCAGCTTAAGGAATTTATAACCAAGCTCCTGGCAGAGTGGTTAATACATTGTTTTTCAGCCCTAACGCTCTTCAGTTTTCTTAAAAAGGAGAGGGGGAGTGCTTAGATTGAAATTCCCCTTGCTTAGGGCTAAAGTAAGCCATCTTTATCCAAGAGTCACCAGATCTCACCTTCCCCTACCCACCTGCCTGTGACAAGCACAGTGGCAGAGAAATACATGAGGTCGGCCTCCTGCCACCCTGAACTTTAGGCATCTCTTTAACTAGAAGCAAAGGTAAACAGGATGTGAAGCATCCTAAAGTTAAAAAAAAAAAAAAAACACCTTTCATGCTAATAAAAGTAACCTGTTATGATGAAAAAAATTAATTTATTTTTTTTTAAAATCTCAAGAGCTACATGAGTTACCTGCCAGATCCATCTTCCACTCTCACCAGTGTCTGAACTGAAATGGGACCAGTCAGTGTTATACCTCTGTCATCATGGTGTGCAGGCCCTAGCCAAGCCCCACATTCAGATTTTGCCCACATTGGCCCGCAGCTGTGCAGGGACTCCCATTAATGCCAGTTGCGCTGTACTGAGAAGGCGCAGGAGCACAGATAATAGACAGGCGGTTTGCACTAGCCTGAAACAGCCTGTATTCCTTGGTGACACCAGCCAGCACAGCCCTGCTCATATCAGTCAAACTGCAACAATTCACAACACAGAACCATAAACCCAGGAGCTACTGATTAAAAACACTACTCAAATGCAGATGTGGGCGCCTTAAAAAGATTTCAAACCCAACACACCGAGAAGCATGTTTTCATCAGAACTGCCTTTTCTACTTACCATCTTCCTGGACATTGAAATGCTCTGTTGGGTTCATAGAGACAACATTGACATGGGATTTCAGGAGCTGGAAGATCTCATTCAGTTGTTCCCTGTTACTATCACAGTCCACAAAGATCTCAAACTCAGAATTTCGTCTCTTGGACTTCCGTGACTCGATGTGTACCAGATTTACATGCTTCTCCTGTTTTGTAAGAAGTAGTGTTTTCAAACAGATGGAATAAAAATTAAAATTTGTTTCTCAAATGAATATTCACCACCTTTGTGAAGCTATTTTAGTTAATTGGATCTCTTGACAGCAGTTTGCTTATTGGAGGGGGGTGATTGTTTGATTTTATAAAGCCTCCTATTCAGAAGAAAATGAAAGAGAACCTGTGCTCTTCCAATTTCATTTACATTCAGGAAGCACAAAAAGACACAGTCAGGAGGTTTAAATTCATAGACCGTTTTCTTTCATCCCTCCCATAGGAAGCTGATTAGCAACAAGGTCTGGGGAAATTCACCATAATGCCAATCAAGTCACTGTATAATTACCTGACAAGCAAGCAAGGGATTTAAGAGCAGTAGCTTTCAGAGCATAAATTCCACTTTTCATTTGAAAAATTATTTAATCATATGTCTTATATCAGGAATATAAAGCAAACCCCAGACTAAGACATGCAGGTCCAGATCACAGCACATACTGGCACTGCGCATATTCCTTGTGCAATACCTGCCCAGCAATTGAAATAGTGTGGTTGTGCAATTCCAGTTCCTCTGTCACCCTCAGTCCCGCACTGGACTCAACCCAGCATGGGTCAGGATCAGCAGGAGTTTCATACCCGCCTCTTACATGCAGTAGAAACGAGTGCTAACCCTTTTTTCATAAAGGGAAAAGACAAAACTCTCTCAGGTTTTAGTACGTGTAGATGATAGATTCTGTGAAGATTTCTAGCCAGCCACCATTTAATTTCTAAAGTAGAAGTTTGCCTTTGTGGGTAATTTTGCATGCAAAGTGGAAGCCGAGTTAGGAATCGCATCCTTAGTAAACGGATATAATTATTTCTATGTGTTCCAAAACTATCCATACAATTTAAAAGTACAGAGCTGCTGTAGCAATGTTATTATTACATACCTGAAAGAGTTTTAATGCTTTTACAAGTCCTCCAACTTCATTCTTCAAGGAAAAAATGATGGCTGTTCTTCCTCGTTCAGACACATTGTCTTCATTCTCTTTATTATCATCAATCATCGTGTAGTTTGACTTATTTAACTAAATGCAAACAAGCAAAAATACTTTTTTGAACGGCTAGTAGTGCAAAAAGCATAAAATTTTACATTTCAGTTTGTCTTGGGGTACTCTTATGCTTTGACTGATCAACCACAAAAGGAAAGGTGCCAACTAAATCATTCACAGTAACAGACAAAGCTAGGTACCCAAAGAATCTGTAAGAACTGAGGATGAATTACCAAGATTTCTTTTTATTCAGTTGAATGACATTATAGATGTTTTTAGTCACTCTCTAGGATGCAGAAAATGTTTTCACAGTTTATAATTAGCATTGGTGTTTCTTTGGGAGAGAAAGAAGTTATAAGAAGTCACCAGAAATAAGTTGAACAAAATACTTGTTGGCAAATTTGATGAACGGCATGCTGACCGAAATCTGTTGACTATGGAGACAGTCCCTCTCTGATGAGCCACAATCAGGTTGTTCCATCTGATGGGTCCCCTGACTCACATGCCAAATCCTCATCATAATCACCCAAATCACACACTAAAATTTTTCAGACAACCAACACGGTCATACCATGTGGTTTTATACATTACTAGTGATCGCGCTCCTGACTGTGTTGAAATCAGTGGCTATCACAGACCATATTCTTAGCCACAAATGGAGAGAATGCAGAAAACGCAGATTAGAGAAAATTACAAGGTTTAGAAGCAGAGGCTGTGTCTCCTATGTCTTTAAGCCTTGCAGAAACAAGAAAGGTGAGGTTTCTGAAGGAGCCAGGGAAAAAGAAGAGAGGAAAACTAAAGGCACATTACTGCTGTTTGGAATTATTTTTTGATTTGACGGAGCTTTTAAAGATCTGACTATCTGATGACAACTCATCAGGAACAGAAAGAACAAAAATAAAAATGCAATCAATATGCAGCAGTTCCATTGATTCCCTTCTACAGTCTCCAACTTTAACCTCTTTAAAATAGAAATACTTAGCTGTACAGCATTATCCATTTATTACATCTGTTTAAAGACAACAGATTTTATGTCTTTTATCAAAACATTCTGTTTATCTTTCAGATTAAGAAGATAATCTGCCTAACAAAATAATAGAATTAGTTCCTTTTAAATGGAATGGTCTATGACAAGGCAGATATTTGATGATGTTCTAAGAAAGGTTTCAAGCAGGTTATTAGCTCTTTAAAGTACAGAGGTGGTATCACAGCATTGCCTAGGTTGGAAGGGGCCTTTACGATAGAGTCCAACCATCAACCTAACACTGCCAAAACCACCATTAAACCATGTCCCTAAACATCCCAAGGAAAACGTCTTGCTCCAAGCCCACTGACAGGTGTGGAAGTATCATCCCCAGATTTCTGTCTTGTTCTCATCTTTAACGAGTTGTTGGTATATGATGAGCCTGGACAACAGCAGCGATCCATCACACCATTTCTGATCCAGCAGAGGAGCTGATCTCCATCAGTCTGACTGCAGACAAATTCTCTGCTGAAAGTGGGAGACAGGGCCCAAGGCAGGTTCTGCTGACCAGCCTGCAGGTTTCATTTCTTGCTTAGCAAGCATCAGATTAGGATCACAAGAGCCAGGAGCAAAAAAAAAGAGCAACAGTACTCCAAGCAGAGAAGAAAAAACTAGTAACTCCACAATTACATATAGGTCATTGGTTGTTTTCTCAAGTGCAGAGATAGTCACTTGTGTGAGCCAAATCTTACTCAGATGATAGAGCTGTAGAAGCAGCTTAGTCCAAACGAGTCTCCATTACAAACAGAATTAGGTGGTTGTCTCTGATAGCAAAAGCTGTTGGGCTGTTTTAAATATATAGCTTATACACAGCCTCTTGGCTTGATTCCACATTCAGGATCATTGACTTAAGACAAGATCAGCTTATGAGATTTGGCATAGTGGCATGCAATATAATAAGGTGCACAGCTAGGACAAATTACATGCACTGAAGACTAGTGTTTTTCTTTTGTATTCTGCTGACTTAACTAACGTTGTGTTTAGGATTAGGTGACAACATTTGTAAAGTAGTACATTTAAGAGATCAATGAAGAAAATACAAGAAAACACAGTGGGCTCTTACATTATGTTCTAAAAATTACCCCTAAATTATGAATTTGATGAAAGATGTGGAAGAGAAATTCAGATGCCTACAATGCTAAATGCACACCACTTACACCTTAACCAGTATTATACACTTAAGCCTTAACCAATATTTAATTGAAAGTCAAATATTAATATGGGCTGAAAACAGGTCTGCATTAATGCAGCAACCTTTTTAGCGCACAACAGCAAGAGAAAATGGTAATGCAAAAATTATTCCTCTCCTTTAACAGCTGCACCTTCACTTTCATTTTATTCTGTACCAGTAACTCAGCTCTAATCATCTCTTACACTTTTCCTTTGCATGATAACACCCTGGAGCCAAGGGGTTTTTGCAGGGGAATTAATGTTATATTGATGTTTGTTATTAATGACACAAATAATTAATTGATTTCCTATCAACCCAATCCAAGTCCTAATGAAAATACACAAGGATACTCTAAAGCCCTTATTTGGATAGATATCTTCTGGTTAGAGACGACTCCTTTTGTAGGAATTACTTTCCCTTTCTCCCCCTCCCCAGAGAATATTGTCTGTTTGGTAGACATTTGAGAGTGTGCATTTTGTGCTTTAATTCTTTATATTAATAGATAGGCAAGATTTAAAATTACCCAAATATACTCATCTAAAGGAAGTCACATCTTAGAGCTATAAATGAAGATAAAAACAAAAATCTTTTAAAAAAAAATGTATTTGATACAGATTGCCATTAGCTGTACTTGATTAAAAGTCTCAACGGGCATTCTATAGCCTCCTCCTTCTTTAAATAGCAGCTTACTTTCTCACTGTCCTTTTGACACAGTTTTGACACATAGGGAGGGAGGAGGACTCGATCTTATGAGTGACCACAAGTAGATGTCTCGTTAAGAGGGACACCCAATCTTCCTTAGATTTCATTCAACTAAGACAACTAGGTCTTTCCCTAGATTTAGTTCTCAACCACCAAATCGAAAGCTGTACTTAAAAGTTTATTTCACTCCTAAAGATCTGAAGGATACAGCAAAACAACCTTTTGTGAAACTTCACTCCATTGCTGCCAGCATTCTTATTTTACCTGGGAATTTTACTGATGTTTTAAACTGCATGGTATCAGTAATTGCAGCCAACACATAATGTCCTGATTTTATCTCATTTTTGCTGATATACTAAGTATATCAGCAAATACCCCACTGTAACATGAAATAATCCAGAAAGGGATTATTCTGAGCTATATCACACCTTCTGTGTTCTTACTCACATTGCAAGCAACGATGCACCAGAAGTTAGGTTTGTTCTACCTTAGTGTCTTCTGCTCACATTTCAATTTTACCACTTTTTTCTTTTTACTCCCTTCAGTCCACAAACAGTAGCACAGATCAGTCCCATCCCATCCCCAGCGGCACAGAGCACTCCCACCGAAGCCAGAAGAGCATCATTTTCAGGGCAATATCTCCCCAGGTGAGCGGGGCCAAAAAAGTCCCCTTCCCTCCCTCCCCACCCAAACCCATCGCTCCGAGTCCTGCAACAGCGAGGTCCCCCCCTTCGCAGCGCTGTCCCTGGGGGTCGCTAAGCCCCCAGCCCAGCTCGCACCCACTCACCTGCCCGGCGGCCTCCCGTGGGCTGGTTGCCGCCTCCAACGAGCCGCCGCGGCGGGGCGCGGGATGCATGGACGGGACGGGACGGGACGGGACGGGACGGGACGGCGCTCAGCAGCTCCCGGTACCGGCGGCCGCTTTATGGAGGGGGCGAGAGCCGCCCCTAATCGCCCTCCGCGGGAGGCGGGGGCGGGGAAGGGAGGGAAGGAGGGAGACTGGGGGAAGCACCGCCCGCCCCAGCTGAGGAAGGGGCTCCTTAACCCTCTGAATAATTCCCGCTGAAAGCTGTTCAATCAAATACCGGGGTGAAGCTCAGAGGCAGCCACTGATCATCACCTCTCCTATGAAGACAGGCTGAGAGAGCTGGGGCTGTTCAGCCTGGAGAGGAGGAGGCTCCGGGGAGACCTTATAGCAGCCTTCCAACATCTACAGGAGCNTCCCTGAAAAAAAAGGCCACAAAAAAAAAAAAAGGGGGAAAATAAAAAGATACTATCCCTCCTGAGTTCCACCTCCTCCTATATAAGGGATACCAGGATTAAGGAAAATATGTAAGAATCACAGAATTTTCATGCTTGGAAGGTACCTCCGAGATCAAGTCCAAACATATAGACACCAAAAAAACCAACAAAATAAAAATAAAAATTAAAAAAAAAAAAAAAAACAAAACCCACAACGAAAAAAAAGCAAACAAAACACACTAATCCAAAAACTTCCACACAAAAAAAAAAACACAAAATGAATCACCCAACCCAACAATCTCAGCCACTAGAGCATGCCCTGAAGGGCCACATCTACACATTTCTTAAATATCTCTAGGGATGGTGACTCCATCACCTCCCTGGGCAGGCTGTTCCAGTGCCTCACCACCTTCTCAGTGAAGTAATTCTTCTTAATATCTAATCTAAACCTCCCCTGGCATTATTCAGTCATTCATTATCATTATTCTGTCATTATTCAGTTGGGAAAAGAAGCCAACATCCACTTCTCCACAAACTCTTTTCAGGTAGCTGTAGAGGGCAAGATTAAGGGGAAAACAAAAGTGGTGAGTGTCCCTGCCCAGCAGGGGGGGTGGATTTAAGGGAACCATTCTATGATTCTGTTACTTTTTGTGGATTTTGCAGCTAACATGAATTTACAGCCCACAGGGCTGAGGAGAGGAAGCATTCAGCTGGAGGAGGCCTGTCTGCCACCATCATGTCTATACAGCCTCCTCCCAACACATATCAAATTAATATACACACTTTATGTGAAAGAAAAGGAAGGCAAACTGCATAACAGATAAGAAGTTGTGAGGGCAGAGCCCACAGCTGAGGGTACATTGGCAGAGCTGCCTGCAAGGCAGTGTTTTTTCTATGAGAAATCAGCAGCCCAGGCAAGGAGCTCCCCTAAATGCTATTCAAAGCTGCTGCAAAAATGTGTGGTGCAAGTTGTAGTCTCAAAGAAAAACACAGTGGGTAGACGTATTGAGTTTTTCACTTAAAATATCAGTATCTTTGTCACTGTGAAAATAAATTGCAGCACATTACTTTTCTAAAAATCTGCTACAAGATTAACAACTACATTCCAATTAGCAGCAAAGTATATATTTTTATATCTTATATATGATCTTATGTATCATATCTTCAAATCATAGTGTCATTTACTTTCTGTATAGATGTAGACAATATGTTTACATTCTAGAAATTATTGTGGTTTTTAGACTCCCATAAGCCCAGTCCTCACTTTCTCCTCTCAGGTCAGATTTGGCAACAGCATTAAGATAAGGGGATTTGTGGTACACAGCAGAAGCCAAAAAGTTCCCCAGGAACATAATCCCTTGGAGGCTTTAGGCATCTTGGGGGAAGAGAGATTGATTGTTTTGTGTTGGGCATGGGGCTGTCCAAAACCAGAGATTCTGCTCTTTCATTATCTTCCTTTATAAACCTACCTTTCAAAGAAATGTTCAGAATCAGCAACAACTAGTTTTACCCTAATTTACTCATGTGTCTGGAAAATCTCCAGTATTTTTCTCTTCAGTGCCTAAAATATTGAAACCTGGATTCCAGATCGATCTCTTCAACACTGGTGTAATGCAAATAATAAATTTGACTGATGAAGCCAGTATGCAGGCTAACATCTGACCAAGGCAGACATAATCACACACTTCCAATGATCCTACAACACAATAAACTTCAAACAATCCTGCTTCCAAGAGAGTGAAGGGCAGAGCTAGTCAGACACAGCAGAGGACTGAAAGAGCATGGCTGTAAGTGATGACATAGTTGGAAAAGCCAATTTGTTCTAGTTTGCTAGTGGGATATATTTTGTGACCAGATGCTTCAATTTTCCCTTCATAAAGAAAATGCAGGATTTATTCACTATAGGTCTTAGCTCTACAACAGACATTTTACCTCATTCTCACAGAATAGATCTTCCCATCAAACAAGCTGACTCAAAAAGCAAACAATTCGTAGGAACTTTACCCAGAATTTTAAGCTTATGAGAGCTCGATACTAATAATGAATCTGCAAACATAAGCACAGTAAGATATTTATAATAAAATATGACTAATCTGACAGTTTTCCCTGGCTCAAATACAGCAATAATAAGGACTAACATGTCATTCTGCACATGATTTTTTTTTTTTTTTTAATTACTCACTAGGTAGCCCTCTAGAAGCTCTCCTGTTGCAGGTAAGCATCTTTTATTTGGAAATCTGGGCTCAGGCTGGGTTTCCAGTATTTCTTGAGAGCAGCACAGTTGAAATTCCCGTGCTTTCTTTTCTGTCAAGTATGTTCATCCTTGATAAAATTTGAAAGAAAGCACAAGATAAAATTCTCACTCGCATCTCCTCAGGTGTCAGAAAGGGACCTGAACGCAGTTGTCTTAACTGTAAATTAAGGATCATTTTTAGGTTTTTTTTAGCTTTTACTCAGATCCGCCTTTCTCTCTTTCAAAGGCTATAAGCTTTCACAACATACATTGGGAAATCCAGGTTATTCTTGGTGTATACATAAGGATTATTTTAGTGTTAAGGGACACGGACATTCCCCCCTACAGCCCACACCTGTAAAGATGCTCAGCAAAGAGGCAGTCATCCAAGCACTTCCGAAAAACCACTTTGGAGCCTCTCTCCCTACCCAGGACACAACAGAAGCAGTGGTTCAATTAGCATCTATGGGTACCTGAAGACATGAAGCATAGGGAAGGGCACAGGACAGTCCAAGGGGCCACATCGAGACACAAGATGATGACACTGAGCTCAGCAGAAGCACATGAACTTCACAGCACACAAGAGCCACAGAGGGGATACAAACTGAGCTGCCAGCTATGCCAGATTTAAGGGCACTTCCTACCTCCAAGGCCCCAGTCTGATAAACAGACAGGAGCGTCCCTGCCTCCTATCCTCACCCTGTCATTTCCAATTTAAGCAGGAGCTTTCTGGGACACTGGTCATCCCTCTGCTCATACCTGACACTGTGGAGCCTGCGGTCAGCTTAGCCACTAACCGCTGATACGATGTGAGCAGTACAGTAACAGCCAAGGAAATCGAACCTAATATGAAATTAATTAGTTACATAAAGAGATAATTGGGGCACCCAGAATTTTGAGGGCAGATTAATGCTGATTCACTGGTCTAGTAAGAAGTGTTTGTTCACCACAGCCAATGCCCTGTAGTCAGAAAGAGCAGAACCACAAAGCATGAACTGACTCGATTACAGCCTGTTTTCACCGGCTGCTCGCTGGAGCCTGCCCTGCTCCCCTCCTCTGCAGGGTTTCCAGCTCCTGTGAATCTGCAGGTGGTTTTACAGGAGAACTATTTTAAAGCATTTCATCTGAAAGCTGAACCTTCAGTGTTAGGGTGGTAGGGTTTCAGAAAAATCATTACTCCGTTGCAAGCACAACTGCTGCTTTGGGTTTTCACAGACAGCAGGACACTTCTGCCTTCTCCCAAATGCTGGCAGTGAATCCTACCATTTAAGAGTGGTGACTTGGAACCCTCACCACAGAAAAGAGCAACGTGGCACAGCAAAACTGCTAGCAGTCAGTTATGGAGAGCAATGCGTGTTTCTGTCCTGTTTGCAGAGGTGCCATTCCACTCATCCTAGGAGAAGGTGGCACAAGGAAAGACTGACTCAGAAAATGTCCGAGTTGTCACAGAGTTGGTCTGCAGAAGCAGAGAGAGGCCAAAAGTTTTCAGTGGCCTGTTAGAAGCCTACACAGAGTGTGAGCTGGGAAGGAGTTGCAAACTAAAAAGAGGCAAACTGAGTCATCAACACCATATGGAGACAGGTCTCTCCTTATCTCACAAGAGATAAGGCAATACAATTATTTTTTAGTTATTTTTTAAGCCCACAGGAGATTTCTCACATATAACCTCTCATACAGACAAAGCCCTCCAGACAGATAATCAGCACCTGAGGATCAAGTACAGGTCTGACCCTGCTCAAAAGTGGGTCAAGCCGATCACACGCTTTGCAAGATAACGCTTTGCCACGTGCGGCTGCAGCAAAACCCATTGCATTGGCACAGAGCAACTATGATAGCACTCACCATGAGGACTATGAGAGCTGGCTTTCAATTATTACCTCATAATTCCTCCTACTTGCTGAATGTTACTTGCTGAAGTAGCTCCAGGAGCCTCAAGTGGCTCCAAAAGAGGCCTCTCTTCCTGCTGCCTAGCTGCCAACTCAGAGGTGACGCTTCTCTTCGAAGCAGGGACTTGACAGCAGAGTTTGCAACCAGACCGTGGTGCTGATGCTGCTGGGTACATATTTGTAGATAAATGCTCTGGAAATTTTTAGGCTGAAAAGTACTAAAAACACACTGTCATTTCTCCAGATCCTCCCTTCCCTGGAGGGCTACACAGTAAAGGGATTTGCTTTTTGTTGTCTGTGAAACACACACAAACCTTCTGCCTTATGTCTCCTTTCCACTGTGGGAAAGTTTGCTCTCCATGGGCCATAGGCAAAATACGTAGGGACTCAATTAACCTGGCACATCTTTCCAGGCAGAAAACAAGTCTTGTATCCACCAACACTCTAAGGAAGCTGGTCTGAATAATAAAAAGGGCAGAAAAAAGAAAAATCAGTGTAGTACAGGAGTTCCCAAGTGCTCTAGCACTAGGGGAAAAGACGGAGTCAGAGGGTGATTTTGTTCAACTGGCAACAACCAACAACTTGACGAGGCAAGAACCATGGAAAAGCAGGTTGGGAATGATCTGCAGGGATATTTAATCTTCTGTTGAAAGATAAGATTATCTACCTGAACACAGCAAGACTGAAGGAGAGAATCAGTCAGCCCTAAAGTCTTCTCAGTCCTGTGAAGGTCAGTGTGAATTACCCCTTCTGCCCACAGGCAGAGAAAGGGCTCTAATCTCCAATGAGGTAATTTCACAATATCACTTCTGGGGTATAAGCCTTCTCAGCCACCCCTTGGCCTTCATTTGGCCAGCCATCTACCTTTCCAACCGGGAGCATTTGCCTGTGACATTGTGTCTACTTCTAGCTTTTCCAGAAAAAGTTATGAAGTGTTAAATCCCTGGACAAAACAGGTTTAATACGATTTAATACTAAGTCTACTCTAATCATAATTACCCTTTCCAGAATAGACTGCTACAAATTCTAATCAGAGCCCTCTGCCTTTCCATTAATTAACTGCTGCAGACAAGTTATGCCTTTAAGAATCGCGCGGCACTTATGCACTGTGGAGGTTACAGGAAAGAGTGAAGATGAACATTGTGCAGTCCTTTGAAACAGTCTGGTTTCCAGCATAGGTTTTACAGATCTTTCTTATATTCTGCTTCCATTTTAGGGATGCCCTAATATAGTACTGTCTGAAAAACTGCTGGTCTGAAAGTCAGACTCATTTTCTTCTACTGATTTTTAATATTTATAAAGCATTGAACATAACAGCACCTAAGCAGCAGCACTCACTCCCATTCACTTTCTAATCTTCATTCTCCCAAATTTTTACCTCTCTCATTTAAACGAGATAACCTGTCATTGTGTTTCATGTCATTTGCTTAAATGCTGGCAGTTAAACAGCTCCAAAACAAAAAGCTTTTCAAAGTTCATAAAATTGTATGGATCTGAAATTCCCAGCTTTCAACAAGGGAGATCTTCTGTTTCCTCCCTTCTTCTGCAAACCACCTTTCTTCCAACAACCACCTTCCAGGATAGTTCATCCAACCTTTCACCAGTGTGAGGCTACAACAGTGTTACACACTGTACTCAGAACAACCACTGAGAAACATCAGCAAGTCTCAGTGCAATAACCCAGCTACTGGTAAAAGGACCGCATCCCCACGGAGGTTTAGCAATCAGTTAACTCTCCATGTTACTGAATAGCTGTTGAAATAAAGCAATTCATTCATAAACAGCGAAGAAGCAATAAAAGAAAAAAGGGAATTTAAGTTATGCAATTATTGAAAGCATTTACAAATATCTTTTTCCAATGAAAAGTGCAAGAACCAATCAGGCAAGTCACCACTCAGTGTGATTCAGCCAGCTGTATTATCAATAGCCTTTAAGCAAGCTTATTTTGAAAAGCCAGAGATGCTGTGTAAATCCACTGAAGCACATCTAACCAACAGACCATTCGCTGTTAGTATATTTGCTTTCGACTGTTTAAAGAAATAATATTAGCCCTTTCATCTGAGGCAGGTAATATTTCTCTTTTCATAAAAGCTAAACGAAATCAGGAGTGACATGAGCTCTGTGCTGCTCTGAGCAAACAAAGCGTAGTTTTTCCTAACAACATCTTTGCAAGTGTTTTACGAAAGGCTAGTCAAGACCCTGCTGGGGCAAGGGAGAAACCATACTCTGGTTTGTTTTCAGCAGTGAATATGTTACTGCAAATTTAGTATCAGCTACATTTTAAATGAAACTGTTGTCTGCCCAGGAACCAAAATCCTGAAAGAGCTCCTGGCTTCAACTACTCTGGACTTAGTGGGTACAGAAGCACCAATTACAACTTTTTTTTTCTTTTTTTTTTTCTTCTCCTTATCTGCTCACTGTTGGCCAAGTCACATTAAGTTAAAATTGCAGGAAACAATAGAGCTCTGCTCCTGTACCCGTCAGCAAAAATCCCCCTTGATACTATAGCAAAGGAGATTTAGTCCAGTGACAACCATCAAGCAGGGGTGGGGAAAGCCAAGCAGAATGCTTGACAAACTGATCTACGTGCTACCTGGAAATACAGCACAGCTCAGAGAGGATGAGGAAATACTGCATTTCCATTAGCATAACCTGAGTTCTACAAATACTGTTCTGCTCAGGCTTGTGCATCCATCCTGTCCTCCTGGCAGGATGGTCAAATGACTACCCAAACAGTAGAGCAGAAGGGTCATGCATCCAGCTCTGCTCACAGTTGCAGGTGCAGAGATGACAGCCAGGAGGGTGGGCAGTGCAACTGTGCCTGAGCAAGAGCAGCAGGTCTTGCCTGAGGATGGCATCTAGGTGCAGCCAACAGACCTCCAGACAAGTCCATAGTGGCAAGCAGGTCTGTAGTCCAGGTGGGATGAGCGAGCAAGCGACGTGGCCAGGCACACCATACCTGCCACACAGCTCTTCATTCACCGTTGTTGGAGCTGCTTCCACAGCAGCCCAAGCCAAAGGTACGTAGCTGCTTGCACCGCTGCTGGCCATCAGCCCCAAAGCCCTGGCAGGGGGAGAGAGGCTGAGGGCTCTGGCGCTGAAGCTACTGTTGCTCTGAGCTGCAGAGAGCTCAGAGCACAGGCTGCAAAACACTTATCCTGAAGAATGAAACACAAAACATCTAAGGAGAACAATGTCCAAGAGCCACAGGCAACCTCACCTACCAGCATTGAAAACAGTTGCTCTCAGCACACAGAGTAACATGGGATCCAAAGCCAGGGATTACTTCTGACCTGATACTTCTCCATCCCTTAAGCAGAAAGTGTAGTAGAAGTGGACTCCATTCATTGAGGAACCACTCTGTAGCTCTGTACCTACTGTACCTACTGCATTATCATTTCTATTAAAAAATGATCCAGTTTTCTATCTATTCAAAAATTATCCTCAAGAATTATCCGGTTCTTTGTATCACAGGCAAACACAAAGCAAAACAATCAAATGTATAAATCAGCCAGCTGATAAGAGAAGTGACTGTTTGTTAACCTCAGCCTGTTGGCCTAATTAGTATAACAGCAGCATATTTTGCATTCAAAGTGAGGTGGAACAAGCTAACAAAGGAGAAAGCTTTGTACTTGTTAATGATATGAATAAGCACAGCTCAGAAAGCGATACAGCAGACTTTGATCCACTCAGAAAAGAGAACGAGAGCTCTTCAGGCACTTCTGACAGCACAGCCTTACCATGGGTGTGTGCCAGCAACCAGGCTCTACCGTATCTGTTTAGGAAGTTTCCCCAACATTAGACTTCTTGAATGCAAGAAACAGAAAAACTGCATCCAATATACTTCATACACCTTAAAAATAACAAGGGAAATCAAGGGCTGACTCTAAGGTCCAAACAATGACAGTTGGGTCTGCCTGTTCAAACAGGATTTTTCTATTTGTTTCACCTCCTTGCTGTTACGGATCAGCCTTTCTGAAACAGAGGAGGTGGCCAGATTTTTCATTCCTAGCCAATCTGTTATGTTCCATCGGTGTTTCAAAGTGAAAGGAGCTTGGACCATTCTGTCTGCAGGTGTCAGTCACCCTCATTCACTGAAATCCTGGTAAAACAGGGACTAACACTGACCACTGGTCAGCAAGAACAAAGTAATTAAATCACAGTTACTTTCTGCTTTAAGGATGAAAACCAGCAAGCAACATAAACTCATCAATTCACAGCAGGGACCTGCCATTGCAAACTGTTCAGCCTCGGAGCCGTAAAACACATCATCATTACCAAGATTAGCAGAAGCTGTTCATCTTGCTGTGTTCTCATGACAGATGTTTTTTCCCCTATGAGTTTCCTTTATCTTATTAGATTTTAGCTCCCATTACAGTTAGGAAAATTCTGCAATGGGGCAAAATTAATGAGTCTGCATCAAAGAAAGGCTCCTTGAAATGTAACACTAATGAGCTTCATCTGCCTAATTAGAGGGTTTTGCTTTTAGTAACGCTTGGTGCAAAATTTTGTTTCAGAGAAATATAACATTATAAGAATATTCAAGGCTAAACGCATTAGCTAAACAGTGTGCAGGGTAACGGATGAAAGATCAGGGTGGGAAACTGTGAGCAGACGTATAACTGAACATTGACAAGAGGATGCAAGTGTAGACCAGAACAGGTTAGTGAAGATTTAACAAAAATGTTTTGTGCAAATAAAGCTTGGTACAATTCGCAACAGTTTATTTACTGAACTAAAACTACAGCTCCCATCTTGTCACAGGGCTTTTAGGAATTACAAGGAAAAGAGCTAGGGACAGGAAAAGAGAGTGCTAAGTTTTAGGAAAGAAAAGTTCATTTTAGACGAGTCAAACTAATTTTTAGTATCTGGCAAACTAACAATATTTGCTCATTTTTAAATTTTCTTTTAGCCGAGAACAAATTATGTTTAATCAACTTTGTTTTCGATTGATGGGAAAATTTCTTCAGAGTACAAAGGGGATTAAATAGATTTTGTATTTCTTGCTTTTATTGAGCTTTTTCATCCTATCTACTTTCTCTTAACTTATTAGTACCAAAAAAAAGTGAGAAAATACAGCCTGGAACGAATTTCCTGATAGCCAGGTGAAAATTCACGTGAAATAAAAAAAAAAACATGGTAAAAGTAGTTACCAGAGATTTGCTGGTAAATTGGGTATAGCCCACCATAAATGACATCTGTATAGATGCATGCTATGTCATTTGCAAATGGCAAACACATGATGCAAGCACATGTAATAGAATATAAGGAAGTGGTCTTTCCTGTGATTACATCCCCCTTCATAAAACTCCCCAGCACATACACAAGACTAGAAATGAAGATGCAGTATTAGAGGGCAGGCCTAAACAGCTGCCAGAAACAACTCTCTTTGAGAGGAGGCAGAAAGCCCACATTTGGACAAGGATATGCTTTTACAGAACGCTCTCCATCTGTGGCCAAAGAAACCACTCTAAATGTGTGACTCCGCTCTCAAAACCATGCAGGCAGATGGTTGAGCAGTACAACTGAGCAGGCAGTCACTTCTGGCTGGGGGACAACACTTAATCCAGATATGCTGCTGAATCACATCGCAAGGCAGCAAGGGGTTACCCGATTTAAGGGGATTAAATAGTAAAAAAACCTTCTGGATAAGCAGAGAACCGAATTAAAACCTCTTTTCTCTTTCTTCTCATTTGGTAAGATTTCAACTTGAACATTACCACTTTTTCCCCAAATTATCTTGACCTGCCAACAGGCAATACTGATACCTTGACAGTTTTATCCTTTTGCCAACTTAACACAGGAATTTAAATTAAAAAAATACCAAACAACCTCATTTCAAACACCCACGTGTCCTTTTCCTCTGACGCCATGCATACACCACACTTATGCGTAATCTTTCTCCTGCTGACCTTCTGCAACAGGTCAACAACAACAAAAAAGGCTAAACCTGATATTCATAAGCTTTTTGTTATCTCAGAAGAGGCAAAAGGGTCAGAGCGTGTGTGAGAAGGAAAAAGCTTTGCATAATTTAATTAAGTTTACTTCTTTCAAGTCTGAGTAAACTCAGGGATGAGCAGAATGGCTGGTTAAATAAACCATAAAAGCAGTTCCTTTACCCTGTAAGGGCAGCAACATCATGCTGTGTCACATTCAGCAGACTCTTCCAAAAAAGCACATGTAACCATTACCCCATGGACCAAAAATACCACACAAAAGGTACTGCAGTAAAGTTCTTTTCATGCAAAAGATGGCAGCTGTGGAGAAGCGCTGTGATTATTTTCAACACTTCCATCTTTAGGGTTGGCACCAGACCTGTTGGTGAAATCATTAGTGATAACATTGCAATAAGATCTGCTTCTGATCCTTAAGTTCATCACCGAGAGCACTAGTCAAGAGAGAAGTGAGCAGGGTAGGCTCCAAGACGCACTCGCACAGGTGCTGCCCCAACAGGGTTGGATCATGCCCTTACCCATCTGCTGTGGCATCCAAAAAGGCTGGAGAAGCAGGAAGGCTGCAAGAAGCTTACCTCATGGGACTACACCTGGCTGTTCCTCCTGGGTTTGTCCCTCATACCCATAAACATGTGTACCATGCAAGAGTTAGCCTAGGAAACTCCAGCCCCACTCCAGAGCAACTTCATGCCAGTATCTTCTGCATCTGTCTCCCACCTGCTTCTAGTTGTCAAATCCTCTCCAAGAAAAGGAAAAGGACAAATATTACCTCCATCTGGGCTCAGGACTTTCTGATGTGAGCATCTCATGTTGCACATTGCTATTACATTTGGGTCTTTCAGAGGCTTTCCTTGGACCTGCATTTACCAGCTCATAGGCAGTTTTCCATGTTTATTTTTATCCCTTCATAAATGTCTTCCATCTAAAGAGCTGACAAAGCTGGAGTCCTTCCTTACCCTTCCATGTTTTCACCACTGATTTTCCCCTTTCCCCTTACTCCAGACTTTTCTATCTGCTATTTCTCCTCTTTCCTTCCAGCCATTCCAGTGGCCTCATCCCAAACAACAAAATTGAGTTATTTTACATTTTGTTTATTCCCACCTAAGCGGAAGTCTTTCCTTTCTACTTCTTTAATTCATGAAATGAAAATCCTTACTAATCAGGCTAGCATAAACTCAAAATGTTTTCCCATGGTTCCTGTGCCCAGCCTTCCTACATGACTAATGAGGAAACTCTCTGATGTTGCATGAAAGAGTTTGTGCACCACAGAGAATTTTTAATGGAAAATAAAACCTTCTGACATCACTGGCTAATTACAATTTGCTGCACTAACATACAATACCATGGCTATATTGCAGGGCAGGATAACAGCGTGCACGCATTTTCCTGTATGTTTCAATATCCTCCTATTGACAGGAGATAGGAGGACTGGGTTACAACTGGAGACCAGGAAATGATTTTTGAGATTTCATTAGTGTAATTGACAAAAGCATTTTCTTTCTACAGAAGGTTAACAGATGGCTTGTTAAAGTTACAACTTCTTTAAACAGAGCTGTCACCAAAAATGATGTGCATGACAACAAAAATAATATTGATACAGGCTTATTGCAAAATCAAAATGCAGGTTTGCATAACCAAAAGCATAGAATACCTGCCACCATTGCAACACAGAATAGCTAGGTGCTTTTTCTTTTCTAAGATTTCCTTGAAAATCGGATGAAGGGACACAAATCAGTGAAGTATTAACAACATGGGCTTTCAGTTATTATGGGTATAAATGTGCAGTTAGTCACAATGCTTACTCCACATGTACAAAGAAACTATCATGAATGTATGAGTATGTCACATCATGGCCTGGATTTTAATCTCAGTAGTTACAGAATATATTAATCACACAGTATCTTTAATTTGGAATAAATATGTTTTCATATAAAAATGCTGAAGTCAGATTCAAGATTGTAGATTTATACTCATACTGCTATTACAGATTGAGCAGGATTTTGTTCTCCTCAAGTGAAAAACAGGCAAGCATCAAGCAGGCCCCTTCCCCTCAATACCTAACTAGTTATTTAAACCAGGAGGACACTGCCGTCTGGTGCTCATCTCAGACCAATGTGCCCCATAAGCATCAGCCCTGTAGGACCATGCTTTCACATCTCATCTCTGGCAGGTTCAAAGACCTGCACAAAGCAAGAGTATGCATCACCTGAAACTGCCTCACCTCCATCATGAAACAGCTCCTTGATGCCTCAACCAGCCAACAAAAACAGGGGGCTGAACAATAACTAAAAGAAAAATAAAAATCATAGAATGGTTAGAGTTAGAAGGGACCCTTAAAGATCGAGTGCCAACTCCCCTGCCATGGGCAGGGACACCCACTAGACCAGCTTGCTCACCCACTGGTCCCACTAGACCAGGTTGCTCAAAGCCCCAACCAGCCTGGCCTTGAACACCTCCAGGGATGGGGCAGCCACAGCTTCTCTGGGCAACCTGTTCCAGTGCCTCACCACCCTCACAGGAAAGAATTTCTTCCTTATATCCAATCTAAATCTCCCTTCTTCAAGTTTAAAACCATTACCCCTTGTCCTATCACTACGCTTCCTGACAAAGAGTCCCTCTCCAGCTCTTCTGTAGGCTCCCTTCAGAAACTGGAAAGCTGCAATAAGGTCTCCCTGGAGCCTTCTCTTCTCCAGGCTGAACATCTCCAGCTCCCTCAGCCTGTCCTCATAGGAGAGATACTCCATCCCTCTAATCATCTTTGTGGCCCTCTGCTGGACCTGTTCCAACAGTTCTATGTCCTTTATGTAGCACGGGTTTGCTCATCTGCTGTGGTTTTTAAGATCTCGACTTCACCTTAAACTTGTAGCATTTCTATGAGAGCAGGAAAAAATACAAAGGAGACCCAGCTTTGAAAACAGAAAACGTAACCAACATCATACATTTTTGATAGGTGACAGCACATAAGCTATTCCAGCTGGACAGGTCTACAATGCTAACATTGTTAATGATATTTTACACTTTTCTCCTTCAACATCACACAAACCCGCTACACTTCCCCCCCGCCTTTACTTTTTTTTTTTTTTCTCCTCTCTTTTCTTTTTTGTAGTATTACTGCCTTACTTCACAGCACTCTCTTTACCTTTTCAAGCAATTGCATTAGGCTTTGTATAAAATCCAGCTCTCAGACTTTTACGAGACATCATTAAGACATGCAGCTAACTCCAAAGACCTGAACAGGAAGAAAGTAAGCAAGCAGAACCCCAGAGGGTTTTCCCTGGGTCTGGTATTTTCTTCACAATAACAACTTTTCTCTTGCCAAACTCCTTGCACTACAAAAACTCTTTTTTTTTTTTTTTTTTTTTTTTTTTTGAAAAAGAGGTAAATAATTAAATCAGAGAGAAAATAAAAGGGGCAATATTTCCCATTGCAAAACCTATGTTGACAGCTATAGGATATAACCTGATTTATTTTACCAACCTTGTGATGTCAGGTTCACTTAGCACACGCCTTGTCGGCTCCGACTGAGGGGCACGCTAACTGCATGACTGACGCACACGGCCGCGACTGGGGAGCAAAAGCACAGCTGCTCGCTGCTTTGGTTTGCCTTCACATGAAGGCTTTTTGAGAAATCGTATAACATTACAGCAGACTGGTCTTTGCCCCAGGTGTAGCTAGTTCTTCCCTTCTCATTGAGTATGGCAGAGCACATTAATTTCATCATCATCTACAACAAAAAATAAGTAAACTGCAAGCATTAAAAAGGAAAATATGGATAACATTTAGTTTTGAAAGGCAAAAAAGGGATACACTAAGGAACTGCTGTGACAGGAGATTCTGCTCTAGAAACAAAAGCAAATTCTCAAGTGAAAAAAGATAACAGGGATGCCGCTGCTTTTGTAACTCTCAATAACGGACAAAATAATCCAAGGGGAGTGCAAAAGAGCATGGAGTTTCAAAACAAAAAAACCAACCCACAGTAATGCATTTGTACCTCTTCATACCAGTATGATAAATGATAAAAATGGTTGAATTACAAATCGATTGTCATATTATTTTTTTTTTGTTCTGTATTCAGCTTAGTTAAAACCAAAGGTATTTTTGACCAATACTAACAAAATATAGATCTACAAAGGAATCCCCTTGGCAGTTATAAGAAAGTATGAACAGAACATGTAATGACAAAAAGTTAAGAAAGCAGAGTGACTTGAGCATGGAGAAGCAGAAGAAAAAAACAAACTTCCCAGCATATTAGGTTTCATGTTTTAGTCTACCAGAAAAAAAAAAGAAAGGTTTGTGACATGAATACTGGGCAACCATCAGGATATTAAGAGCAGCAATGATCTCCTCACACCATCAAGGGGGCAGATGAAGCATTCTATTACCATTGATTTTTCTCCACATAACAGATTTCTTTGGTTTTATGTTTCTTTGGTCCATCAAGTGAGTTACTCTGTGGGATAAAAATACCAAACGCACATAAAACATGAGTCAAAAGAATGTTACACTCCTGTCTTTGAATGAAATTATTATATGGATCCGTTAAGTCTAATTTAAGGCCTTCCCATCTGATTTCTACCTCAATTTTTTTAGCTGTGCTCATGCCACAATTCACACCCAGCCCTGTCCAAGTAGGACCGCATTCCTTCTACTTTAGTTCAATGCTTCAGACACCTAATTTTTGTTCAGAGCTCTGCACAAAACAGTGGCAAGTGTGTCTCTTTTTCCCCTGAAGGAAGATGTTACAGAGGCAACCAGATCTTTGATCCAGAAGAAAGCTGCTTGCCTGCTTGTGCAGAGAGATATCCACTCTGAGTCAACAAGCCCAGAAAAATATGGCTCACTATTTGGTGTAAAAGCATGGCTAGAAGAAGGAACAACAACAACAACAAAAAAAATAAATACCAAAACAGAAAAAAACAAACCAGAAAACTCCCCCCCCCTCTCCCAACTCAACCCCTCCCCCATCACCAAACAAATCAGACACTTGATGTTCCCAAAGCACAGGTTAAGGGCGATCCCTGCTGGCACGACAGTGAAATACATCATTTCCAAACATCATTCACCTACTGCCACATCCCAATGCCAAAAACATCACACGTTCAATGATAAACATTCACACATATCAATGATAAAAATTCCCAGCATACTTGAATTATCATTCTGCTGAAGCAAGGCTGATGGACCTATTTCTACTAGCTTCTTCTACTGCAGAAGAGCAGGAGAATGAGACACAGTTTGTTTCCCACTTATTGACATCAGCTGGTTTTGCGACCACATGCTCAGCATTAGACATCATCCCTTAGGCAATAATTACAACAAGGAAATTATGTATCTCACCTATTCATTGTAATTAGTGATACCACATCTGACAATTAATTAGCCAGTACTGGATACTTGTGTGTTGAAAAGAATAAAGAACAAAATAGAGCAACAGATCTTGTCTCAGCTTTTTTTTGTAGGTTACATTAAACAACTACTGCAAAACTTCAACAACTACAGATTTGGAGCCAAACCAGATATAATTCTTAACTATGGTGGACTATCATAATGATACTTATGATTACCCTGGGACAAACTAAGCTCAGAAAAACATTAACAGCTGGATGAGACACACAAACTTCCAGACCATAAAAATAACTAAGCAAAGAAAGCAACAGTGAGTTCAAACGAATATCCAATAAAGAACAACGTATTTTACAAGACACTGACATTATAAAGAGGTTGGATTTTCCTCTTACAAATGACGTACTTGACAGCAATAGACATTTCCAGTGGCTCAGTAAACAAATTTAATTGACACTTCGAATGAAAGAAAGCATACAGGGTTGGTTTTCGTTTTTTTAAAGAAAATTTATTACAAATCTGTAGGTTTACGAAAATATCCCAAAACTGTCAAAGTAGTATGAAAAATGCTGTCATCCTATTCACAGTTAGCAGTTTCCTCCAATAAACGTAGCATACAAAAATTGATAGAAATCCTGGCAATTCTTTTTAGTGACACAAGTCAGATGTCTGTAACGCTAACTCCCCTGCTGACAACTAAGATGCTGCGGGCAGCCCAAGGTAATAATTAAATTGCGCTATTTTTGAAAACTGGAAGTTTGAATGCAAAGGCTATATACATATACACATACTGTATTTTACCACATGTACAGGTAACTCATGGCAAACAAAACATGGGCCAGCACAATACGTAAAGTCTGTAAAAACCCAGAGCACCAGGGAATGCATGTATAAGGTATGAAGTTATGCTCTATGCTCTGGTTCCCATTTTCTTTTACATCTCAAACCTAATAAAGACAATTGTTTTTTACTCTCATTTACGGAAAGAGTGAAGCTGTTGTGCTGCTATACTATCTTCTCAGACATAGAAAACTTTAGCTGCGCTGCATGCAGGCAAGTGATCTAAAAACGTAAAACATAACATAACTAAAAGCAGGATCTTCAGAAGACTGTAGACTGGATTTACTGCAAGTGGCCTAAAACCTTAAGCGCCCCTGAAAAACTGAGGCTAAATGTGGTACTTCTCATGTCATTCACAGATAAATTGTGAGACACACTAATGAGGAAAGAACTATCTCGATACATGTTACATTCCAAAACTGAAGTATGTAATGAATTAAATCCAAACCTGTCCTACAACTCTGCCCCTGGGTGGCTGGCTGCAATGGTTGGAAGCTGCACATAGACCACTGGTAACTATAGTCTCAAATCCTCTAAACTGCACAGGACCTATATGCCACAACTCAGAGTCGCAGCGTAGAACAGGCTTCAATGTAAGAAGTGTGAAGCTTTTGAAGCAGCAGGATGAAACATTTCTGTTGCAATATTTGCTCAAGGTACCAGTATGATCTAAAAGAAGAAAATGAGAAAAAGAAAAAAGAAAAAGAAACCCCAAACAACTCTGTGTAATTTAACTCTGTTTTTTTTCAGGTGCTTGAAGGACATCCGGGTGCTTGTAGGCAGAGGACATCTGGGATTTCCTACTCATCAATACTCCTTTTGCCAACAGCAATTCAGAAGAAACCAGCATCCCTTAAAAAACTACTCAGTGCATTTGATTAATTTTGCTGTTTCAACTTAAGTTGAAAAGCAGAGAATCAACAGTAATTCAAAGAACATGATGCTGCAGAAGAGCAAATAGAAATCAAGTCACTTATCACCAGAGCAATCCGGATGGAAGATACAGAACTAAATTTACAGTTATTTCCTTCCCCATGCAAACCCAATTAACCCTAGATTAACCAGGGCTACCTGGAACATTTCTTAAAAGCCACCTGGTGATAACAAGGCTGCTTCATTCTTCTGCATTTACTGAAAACTTGATTTCTGAAACACTGTAATGAAACAGTCAAAAATCTTCATTCCAAAGAAGGAAAATATTTCATGTACATTCTTAGGCTTGAACCTTCAGGTTTGGAAAACGTTTTTCTAGATTGTCAGCAAGTGTGTGATCAGCCTCCCGCAGAACCTCAAGGAAACTCTCCACCTGGAAATAAATTGCAAATACACACACAAAAATAAAAATAAAATAAAACCAAAAAACTAAACTTGCATGTAACACTGAATTCTTATACTTGGTATAGGGGATCTTTCTACTCCTTCACCTTCCCACCAACAGCAGCCACTGCAAAGTATAATGGAAGATGCTCCATGGTAGATACCTTCCTCCTAAAGCCCACAGTTTCAGTTGGTCTAACTTTTGAAACATTATCGTCTTCCCCAAACTCCTATTTTATTGTTTAAAAGGACACAAAGAAAAACTCCCTATGAAAAATATTTAGAATAATTATTCTATAAAAATGTACAGGACAAGTTTTCAGTTGGCATAAAATTGCAGGCATCCATTCATTTAAGCACAGTTTGACCCTTAAATCAGGTGATGATGTAGGCAAGGCTCTGGCTGAAGCAAGCCAGAAGAGAAAGAGAGGGTGAGATTGTCCAGAATGGCATATTCCCTGTGTCTGAGCAACTCTGTCCTACCTCTACATTCTGAAAGGCCTTGCTACCCAAGCAGTACTTTTTTCAGTTTTGTTAAAGATCATGTCATATACTCACTGATGCAAAATACAGAGGTAAGAGGTTCTGAAACGCACAGGAACATGTTTGTTCATTTAAATGTCCCTGGTGTAGACCTTCTAATGTATTTTCCTGGAAAATAAAATGAGAAATATAACTAGCACATCATGAACAGTTGTGAAGAGAAGAAACTCAAAATTGCGCACACAGCATCTACAGTATGTGCTTCATTCTCAAAAATGGGTGAAACAGCCAGAACTTACAGTTCTCAGAGGATACCAGACATAGCTAATACAAAACAGTGCGAAAGCTCACACACCAGATGTCCCTTAATGTGAATACTTGCATAATAAAGAAGTCTTGCTGAAAAGGCGAGTTTATATATTGATACTCTTTCCTTTTCTTACATAAATTTAATTCAAAAGAAATGATGACAAACACCCTTCTTTTATACTTATATGAAAAAAATATATATTTATAAATACTTATATATTTATGTATAAATCATCATACAGAATCTTAGCCCTGATGCCAAGATATAGCTCAGAAAACCTGTGTCCCTACCACGTAACACACAAGTTGCTACTCGCCTTCCGATTGATTCTCTAATGAATTTTCAGTATGCAACTTCACTTGCCCGGAAAACCTTCACGTTAACAGTGATGTCTTTTTTCTGACCTACCCTGCACAAATCCCTCTTTTACAGGCTCAGAGCCTCTTTTAGAATCTTGTTCACTCTTACCTTGGTCAGTTCTTGAAGCATATTGGAAAGTAATTCACAGCAAATATCCTTCAAAATTTTCAAATGGAAATCTTCCTCACTTAGATCAGCCCTTCCAGTCTCCTGTTGTTCAGACTCCTTTGAGTTATCAACAGATTTCTTCCCACAGCCCTCCATGTATTGTAAGATACGAATCAAGCTCCCAATCAGAGGCATGTCTAATACAAAGTAACAAGAAAACAGAAGTTTAACACTGAAAATTTTTCCCCATGCTTTCAAGGAATTACAATTTTGAAACATACCACAAGATTCAATAGGAAAGCTATGGGAATGTATATTCTGACAGTGTTGTGTTTTATCAAAGACTGTTTTAAAGCAGCAAGTGGAAATGTAGTAGAAAACCCACACCATACAAGCTAATCTGTATCTATAGGAAGTATAAGCCAACAGTAAGAATACGAGAAGGAAGATATCTCTAGTAGTAACTCAGAGAGGCTAGTACATGAAATCTGCATCCATATAATTCTATTTGATAAACCAAAGAAAACGTCTTTCTGAGCAGATGACCCTGGCACACACCCCCAAGAAAAGACTTTTTATACTGAAGACTTGTCAATGAATTGAAAAGTAGCAACAATAAATATGAGTTTAAGTAAGTGCAGGATCTCCCTACCTTTTTAATTAAAAAAAAAAAATATTACTGCCAAGACATGATATTTTAGCAAAGATGAATTCTGCAATTTTCATTAATTTAGCCAGTTGGGAAGACTGAAAATCACTGGTAGCTCAAAGTTTGGTTACTGGATATCTCTGAGGAGTTACAGAAATCTGCAGGTTCTGTTCAGAGTCACCAGTAAAGAGCCTTACTGTATTCAAACACATAATAATTCTGTGTTCTGAACTGATCTTTGGTAAACAGTAGTAAATTAGCCACCTTCCATCCCACATACAGTCAACTGAAAAAATAACTTAAGGAAAAAAAATAAAAGACAAAAGCAAGACTTGCTTTTCCTCATCTTGGTGTATTCTTGATCTGTCTGTGAAGCAAACATAGCAGACAGCACTGACAAAATAGAGGCCAAAACAGTCTTCTGCTCCTGCACAATGATCGGTGGATCGTCTGGCTGGCAAAGTTCATGGCAAACAAGGTCATAAAGCAAACTCCAAGTTTCTTTTCCCCCATCAGGAGCCTGCACTTGAGAAAGAAAGAAAGAGAACCCAACAACCCATCAAATTTAATCTAGGTACATGAATGATTTTTCTCCCCATTACATTCTGATGATGTAGAAGTTAGCCCATCTTGATCCTACCATACATAGCAATTCAAGTGTCTTACCGATAGCCTGAATACCCTCATCCACTGTGGTCAGGAGCTGCAAAATATGCATATAAACATCAAGTCCTTCTGGATTATCTGACCTACACAGAACAAACAAAAACCAAAGACTAATTAAAGACCCGATTACTGAGTTTACATTCTGTGTGGTTTAGACATACAGAAGACTATCAGCAATCACTGCTATTCTCTTTGCTAACAAACTAGTTGACTCACTTCAAATAGTAAATACAGGGAAATATATCCATAAAACAATGCAACTGTCACTGAAATCAAGTTGTTCAGATACAGGCCTTAACAAGGTTTATAAGGAATCTCCCGTCATGAAATCTAAATCTCACGTACCGGACTTGTTTGGCTGCTTCAAGTATACAAGGCACAATCTTAAAATCTGGAAGTTCTTCAGGGGAATCATCTACAGATGGTCCCACAGACCGACAAGTGCCATTTTTAATCCAGTTTAACATCAATTCTTCATCTAGATCAAAGAGCTTGTCCACTACTTCACCCACTTTTACCAGCAATTCCACTGTACAAGAGAGAATGTATAAATTTCAACAAGACTAAAAACAAAGAGCAAAAATTAGCTCACAAAACGTGAATTTACAAAAGCATTCAGAGCAAATTAAGTGTGGAAATGTGTTCATTTTTTTCATGACCTACTAATGCTTGCTGCGTTTATTTCTTTTTTGTGGCCCAGATCAGGTGAAGAGTTGGTTGAATAGGAACTGCTGGGAAGCCCACAGACATTTTCTACCTTACCATGTCATTTATAAAGCAGGAAATTTATTCTGCAAAGAGACTTCAGGTTTCTGAGAAGTCGTAACTTCTGCTTCTGAAGCATGACTTTCCAAGATCTGTCCCTAAAGATGCACTTTTCTGCTAACCTTACACCTGCCAATCCACATTTTACTTAAGAACTGTGATTTCAATTGGACTGAGCAGGGTTTCTGAGCATTGTCATAAAAAAAAAACCCATAACCAAGCCGAAAAAGCTAAATCCTTAGGATTCCTAGATAAATAGTAACCACTGTTACAATTAAGTTGGATGTGAAAAATAAATGCTATTTGAAATACTTCCATTAGGTGCTTAGTATGAGTTTTGCTGTGTCAGTGCTAAGAGAGATTTATGTACCACTGACTGCACACCCAAAGCCTGCACAGTATTCTCCTGCCATTCGCAGTAACTGTATCATTGCTCCAGTCCACGTTCCCCAACTATGGTAGTTTTAAAAAAGGGAAATACACATCAGATTTGAAAAAGAAGTATTAAATGAGGTCTTATTCCAAGGATCAAAAATGATGTATGTATATCCTTGAATGAGGACTATGTCCTTTCCTTTACCATGCCAAATAACAACTTCATCTATTACACTTATTTTTATTCCCTCATAGTTTTCTTCTTTGTCTATGGGTGCTTTTGTTTGGTTTTACATGTATTTACAGACCCGCAAAGGCAAGACAAGTTTATTTTGGTGTCCTCTAAATTCATGAGGTTTACTTTATTTTAAAGAAATTCTGTATTCCCAATTGAAAATGTCTGTCATTGAAGCTCTGTATTTCAGTTCATTTTTTTTCTGCAAACACCCAGCTTCCAACATTCCCAACTTGTTTTGGCAACTTACCATTTGTAGAGCTGGACATGATAAAGCAAACACAGTCATACACGGAAGGGTTTTCTCGGATTCTCTCAACCCAGACATTGGCCACCTCAGGCTGGGAGAGGCAAGTTAACAACAACCTAGACAAGAATTGCCCATTTAACAAACCAGAAACCAATTCACTGATTTTAGCTGTACAAGTATAAATAGTTATAGCTCTACAAGTGTAAATCCAAACCAATGAGAACAATGTGAGAGAAACAGGAACGCAGCTCACAGCAAATCAATTCCAGAACAATGGGGAAATGACAAAAAGATAGAATGAAAGAATAATAAAACAGTGACCTTACTTGTCAATTTTTTTCCTAGCCCTTAAAACATAACAGAGCTACACTAATGATGGATTAATTTCTGAGATGTCCTACCTGCTTGTTTCCAGAAGAGTTGGAGAGTCTGAATCGCACAAACGTTGAAGTAACACTTGGCTATGAGGAGAAAAAGCAAGATTAGATTAATAAGTCATAGAATAGTTTGGGTTTTAAGGGACCTTAAAAGGTCATCTAGTCCAACCTCACCCTGCAGTGAGCAGGGACATCTTCAACTAGATCAGGTTGCTCAGAGCCTCGTCCAACCTGACTTTGAATGTTTGCAGCAACAGGGCATCTACCACCTCCCTGAGTAATCTGTTTTAGTGTTTCACCACACTTACAGTAAAAATTACCCTCTTTTAGTTTAAAACCATTACTCCCTGTTCTATTGCAACAGGGCCTGCTAAAAAGTCTGTCCCCATCTTTCTTATAAGGCCCCTTTAAGTATTGAAAAGCCACAATAAGGTTTTCCCAGCACCTTCTCCATGCTGAGCAGCTCCAACTCTCTCAGCCTTCCCCCAGCAGAGGTGTTCCAGCCCTCTTCTGGACCCACTCCATGTCTGTCTTGTACTATGGACTCCAGAGCTGGATGCAGTACTCCAGGTTGAGTCTTATCACAGTGCAGTACAGGGGCACAATCACCTCCCTCTGAATTCCTGGCCATACTTCTTTTGATGAAGCCCAGTGTATAGTTGGCCTTCGGGGCCACAAGTGCACATTGCCAGCTCATGTCCATGTTTTTGTCCACCAGTAGGACCAAGTCCTTCTTGGCAGGGCTTCTCCCAATCCCTTCATCCCCCAGTCTGTCTTGATACCATGAGTTGCCTTGACCAAGGTGCAGGACCCTGCACTTGGCCTAGATGAACCTCACAAAGTTCACCCAGGCCCACTTCTTGAGTTTGTCCAGGTCCCTCCAAGTGGCATCCTATCCCTCAGGCGTGTCAACTGCCCCACTCAGCTTGGAGTCACCTGCAAACTTGTTGATGTGGTACTCAATATCACTGTCTACCTTGTTGATGAAGATGTTAAAACAGTACTGGTCCCAATATCAACCCCTGAAGGATACAACTCATCACCAACCTCCATCTGGACATTGAGCCATTGACCACTACCCTCTGGATGCCATCATCCAACCAATTCCCAGTCCACCTATCAAATCTCTATCTCTCTGCATATTCAGAGACAGGGTCCTCTCTGAATCCCGTGACTGTCTCCCTGACAGTTTTGTCTGACCCTGCCCTCCATGAAGTAATCAAATCTGTCTTGCCATCCTATCTTGTTAAACCACTGTCATATATACTAACAAATTCTGTTAAAACTCTCTTTTATATCAATAAATATACTGCTGTTTCTCTCTTACACGTGAAGTGCATCATTCCATCCATGACAAACTCTTATTTCATGATTGCAAGTCCAGAGAAGCAGCACTTGTGCACATATAAAGCACATATACACTTACCCGAGATTCTCATCTTTACTAATGGACATGCATATGTCTTGGAAACAGGCCATATTTCCTAATATTCCCACACAGATTTCCTGAAAAGTCAGAACACAGTATAATGAAGCAACTGCAACATAATTCACAATTTTGTTTCCACAACTATAAGACAAAAGTAAGAAAGGTTCAAAGATGTTTTCCAGCTTGAGTTTCAAATTCTTACAGCCCCCCCAATTTCAAGATACAGATTTTTTTCTACAGGACGCTATTAGACTAGTCTAAAATATACTCATGACAGGTACTATTCAGACATTTCAGTGTTATGGTATAGATTTTTTTTTTAAATAAACAAAAAAAAATAATTCCCAAATTACAAGCCAAGCAAACAAAACCAAAAGCAGTGCGCCCAATAGAATATTCATGCCTAGATAATCATTAAAAGAATGCACGCTCCCATAAAGGAAATTGTGAGAGCTCTGAAGCACCCACAGGTGACTGGTGCTAACACAGAATGTCTTGGGAATCTCCCACTTTCAGCAACTTTGGGAAGTAGGAAATCAACCCTCACTGCTCAAGGTTAACTTTTTAACTGACATCCTATCACCTGTGCTAAATTACAGCAGACACTCTAGCAGACACTACTTCAAGGAAGCGGCCATGACTTTCTGACAGCTCATTTGCACTGACTTCTGAATTTTGGTTGTACTTCCAAAAGACAAAGTACTGAACTTTCAAAGACTTAGGTGTCTCTAGTCATCTCCTGAAGTAAAGCTTCTGATAACTTCAGAGAAATTAGAGTTATACCAACACTGAATACCTTTCAAAACCCCATTTTGAATCCTAAAGGCCAGTGCACTGTGTAAGACAAGCTCCAAAACAACGACATCAAAACAAAAGGGGAAGAAAAAACATATGCATTAAGTACTGGTCTACGGTTCCTAACCCCTAACATTACTTTTACAGGTCTGACTAAATAAATTCACAACCATTTCTGTTCAATAATCTTGAAACAAGTAATGAGAAAAGAAAGCCAGCTGTACTGGGTTTGCATGGCAAGGTTTTGGTAGCATGGGGGAGCTGCAGAGGTAGCTTCTGTGAGAAGGTGACAGAAGTTTTCCCCATGTCCAAAAGAGCCCATTCCAGCCAGCTCCAAGGCAGACCCACCATTGGCCAAAACCAAGCTAATCAGCAATGGTAGCAGATCCTCTGTGGTAACATATTTAATAAGGGGGGGGGAATGCCATACAANGGGGAATGCCATACAACAGCAGGTGGAAGAGAGAACACGTGAGAGCAACAATTCTGCAGACACCAAGGTCAGTGAAGGAGGGGGAGGAGGCACTGCAGGTGCAGGAGAGATTCCCCTGCAGTCCATAGTGAGGCAGGGTGTCCTGCTGCAAATATGGAGGTTACTGGTGGAGCAGGAGATAGCCACCTGCAGCCTGTGGAGAACCCCACACTGGAGCAGGTGGATGAGACCAAAGGCGGCTGTGACTGTGCGAAGCCCGTGTTGGAGCAGGCTCCTGGCAGGACTTGTGGA
>VZRU01019159.1:2067-30082 GCA_013398155.1 Pedionomus torquatus | reverse complement strand
GGGCGGCGAGGGGTTACGGTCCATGGCGGCCCCGCCGCCGCCCCAACCGCGCCGGCGCCAGCGCCAGCGAGCGGCGGCCAGAGCGGCGCCCAGGCAGCACCCCACAGCGCCCCCTGCCGGAGCGGGGCGCCGGGCCCGGTTCGGCCTCTGCGCGGAACGCGGCCCTCGGGAAAGCGAGGAGCCGGCGGAGGCGGCCCACCCTCGGTGGCCCCCAGGGTGCTCCGGGGAGGCTTCCCTGGAAGCCAGCACACAGGATTCGGACCCCGGTCCCGTCATGAAAAAAAGGCAGTGGCAAGCGGGAGTGCTTGTCAGAATTTCTTTATTCGGTGCGCAGAGCCGGCGTGCAGAGCCGCAGAGATGGCCCCCAAGGGGGCCGCCTCAGTATTTGCTGGGGAGCCCGGCAGGTCTGTAGCGGTTGGGGTCCCCCCCACTTCTGCCCCACTTGTTTGCCTCCTGGTCAGCACGGGTGTCCTCAGCTCCGCGGCCGCTCACGCCGCTTTGCCATCTTTCCCGGGCGTCACTAGCAGAGAGAAAAGACAGGCCACCTGAACAGACCAGCATGTGGCTCCACTTGGCGTTGGCTTCCTCACCTGTATAAAGCTAGCGTTTCCAAAGGGCAGCTCAAAGTGAGATGCAAGCAGATTATTAGTCCCCGTCAGACAACCACTGTGCAAGTCGTACCAGCGGAATCCAGAACACTGTGGAACCCATAATTTTGTCAGGAAACAAACAGGCAAGGAACGAGTTCCTTACTAGGAATATAACTCTTACAGGAAGAAATTCTTTATTGTGAGAGTGGTGAGGCACTGGAACAACCTGGGTTGCCCAGAGTTGTGGATGCCCCAGCCCTGGAAGTGTTCAAGACCAGGCTGGATGGGGCTTTGAGTAACATGGTCTAGTGGGAGGTGTGTTGGAACTAGATGGTCTCTAAAGTCCCTTCCAACTTTAACCATTCTATCACCAGAAATGCAGAGGTAAGGAACCTGCCTTCTTGGGACGACAAGAAGAAAGGCCCATGCTCATGTGGGAGGAGAGGCACCGACCCTATAGAGGCAGGCTGTTTGGATAGTAACTGCCTCCCCTCCACTGTCATCTGAGGTCAAAAGCTGAGTACAAGTCAAAAAGGACTTTGCTCTAATTGAACTACTTGGATCCCTAGTAACTCACTGTTAACAAGCCAAATATGCTTCATTACCTGATCACTTCAGCTGCCCAAGCACCGCCAGGTCCTCTTCGGGCAGCATCATAATTCCCACGAGCATGGAAATATTTGTCAGCACCTATATAATTTGCCTCACGCATGTCCCTGTATGCTCTGAACATATCCCACGCCCCTGAAGAAACAGAGAAACAGAGATGATGTTGACTTTAAAGAGTCATCCCACAAACAGTTAAGCACCATTTCAGGCAGGATTTGAATAGGCCAAGATCAGTAACATAGAAAGGCACTTCTCCATATCGGCCTTTGGATTGGGGTGTGTCCACAAAAAGGGCCTTCTGGGGCTGATCAAGGCCCTCTTCCAGCAGCAAAAACCAGTGGGGTCTCTCATGTGGAGCTGCAGAACTCCCAGCTCCAAAGACTGCATCCATTGACCGCTGCTAACCTGTGCGCAGGAAGAGGATTCCTGGGAGACAGGCCCACGGTAAAAGCAGCTTACCTCTCGCTGCATCCCAGACAAATCGTCCACCTTCAGCTATTGGTGACATGTCAACACTTGCACATAGAAGAGAGAGCAATGCAAAGTAGACAAAGAACTTCATGGTTCCCAGCACAAGCCTGACACAGAGCTGTGAGACAAACAGAGATGAGCAGTTCTGGAGCACCTTTGAAAGACTGATGACATAGTATCCATCACATCTCCAGCTAGACCCAGGCTGCTGCTCCAGCACTGGTGGCTAGCCCAGGAACCTGCCTCTCCCCCCACAAGAACTGATGCCTTCAATGCAACCACAAGCTCAGCAAAGAACTCCACAACAGAGGCAGATGGACATGAGAAACTTGCATTTTAGCATTCCCTGCTGCTCCCATCATAAGTACAGAGAAGCCTCATATGCTAAAGCGTTAGTCTTGTTCCCAAACACCAGCTGAAAACACTACATATAGCTCACAAATTCAGAGTATCACTCACCACTGCAGAAAGGCAAAGCCAAAGGAGATGGAGCGTGTCTTGTGTGCTCTCAGACTCAGAGAGGGTATTTATAAGCAATTCAAATACCTAAAAACAGGAAACTGGAAAGGATACCCATGGCTGGGAATTCCCCACCCACCCCACACTCCACTTCCAACACAGAAATCATTACGGTAAGCCTGTTCTTGTCCTGACTTCTTTGTCCTGATCAAAGTTCCTCTTGCACAATTTTTTAGAAAGTATGTGGTGCTTCTTCAGCTGTCCACAGGACTATTTGTTCCTCGTAACAAGCAGGCTGAGGAACTGCCTTAAAGACTATGTTCTGCGTGCTAGAAATGGCATGGCTGGCATAAGGGTGACACCTCTGTTCGGCTCTTGTGCTTGACAGAGCTTGGGGGAGAAGGTGCCTGACGGGTTGCACTGTACGTTGAAGCACAAGACTGGGTCTGTACCTGCACACAAGGAATGTTCAGCTGCATTTCCACAACAGCAGTGAAATTCCCCTTTGTGCTGGGATGACAAGATGGACCCTAGAGTTGATGGAATGGAAAACATGAAGTGTCACTCTTAACTCCATTGCAAGGTAAACCGCATATAACTACATCCCCACTGACAGTGCTCTAAGGTAGCATGCACACATGCCACTAATGAAGGCTTGAATGGTTTGTCTTGCCTTTGCTTGCTCCCACAGATCCTTCTTGAGGGGCTTCCAGACATCCTGCTGCAACAGCAGCTCAGTGGGGCTCAAGTGGGCTAAACTAAGGAGAGCTTTGATGCAGCAGTAAACATTTTACTTAAGGGGAAATTCAAATCCACACAGGCACAACTCTGCTAGACTGTAAGACTGATATATTAACTGCATAAGGAAGTGGCTGGATGGCCACACTCAAAGGGTTGTGGTCAACAGGTCAGTGTCCAAGTGGTGGCTGGTGATGAGTGGTGTCCCACAAGGGTCAGTACTGGGACTGATACTATTTAATATCTTTGTCGGAGACATGGACAGTAGGATAGACTGCACACTCAGCAAGTTTGCTGATGGCACCAAGCTCAGTGGTGCAGTCGACATGCTGGAGGGAAGGGATGCCATCCAGAGGGACCTGGACAGGCTTGAGAGGTGGCCTAATGCAAATGGCATGAAGTTCAACCAAGTCAAGCACAGAGTCCTGCACCTAGGACACAGCAATCCCAGGCACAAATACAGGTTGGCAAAGAATGGCTGGAGAGCTGCCCTGAGGAGGATTTGGGAGTGTTCATGGATGAGAAGCTCAACATGAGCTGGCAGTGCACACTGGCAGCCCAGAAAGCCAACTGTATTCTGGGCTGCATCAAAAGAAGTGTGACCAGTAGATTGCAGGAGGTGATTCTCCCCCTCTACTCTGTGCTCATGAGACCCCACCTGGAGTCCTGTGTCCAGCTCTGGAGTCCTTCAACGTAGAAAGGACATAGAACTGTTGGAACAGGTCCAGTGGAAGGCCATGAAGATGATTAGAGGGATGGAGCACCTCTCCTATGAGGACAGGCTGAGAGAGCTGGGTCTGTTCAGCCTGGAGAAGAGAAGGCTTCGGGGAGACCTTATAGCAGCAGCCTTCCAGTATCTGAAGGGAGCCTACAGGAGAGCAGGAGACGGACTCTTTGTCAGGAAGCATAGTGATAGGACAAGGGGTAATGGTTTTAAACTAGGAGGTGTCCCTGCCCATGGCAAGGGGGTTGGAACTCGATGATCTTTAAGGTCCCTTCCAACCCTAACCATTCTATGATAACTGTCAGGCACTACTGGCATAGCTCACAATTTGAGCACCATCATGCAGGAGCCTGCTTGCTTCCCTTGGTTAACATCTGACACAACTTTTTCCACTGCAGAAAGCTCTGGGTTTGAGCGCAGCTGCACTGTAGAATGAACTTGTGGAATCTTTCCCCGTTGTGTGCTCTTATACATGACTTAACAGGTCTGAGAGAGCTTCAAATTCTCTGCAGAAGAGGTATGCAGAATTGCACTCTGTCACAATTAGCCACTGGAGCTGAAAGGCAGAGGAACGAGGTGAAAGAAGTTCAAGAACTAATAAAGTGCTAGTAGCTGACTTCTTTGACCGTCACTGGATTTCAAGCAAGAATTTAGCATAGGAGAAGAAAAGACATTTTCCACATTGAGACAAAAATCTAAACCCTAACCCAGAGGACAAGGAAGCAGGGGGCCAGACATAATTTGTGAAGTTGATCCTTAATAGCGTAACAGCTCAAGTTACTGCAGAGACTGGAGTGCTGTGTTTTGGTGCAACTCTGTTCGCATCCTAGGGGTGATTTACGCTCAGGTGCCTTCTCTGCTGGCTACAAGTAGCCCTATCTGTACCTTTGGGTTTGATTTAAAAAAAAAAAAAAAAAAAAAAAAAAGACTAAGAAATTTTTCCTTATTCCTGTAAATTGGGCTACAGGCTCACAAAGGCACATGCCATTTTGCCCAGGACCCTAGAACAGAGCATCACCTTTAAAACTGACTTAAGAAACTTTTCCCTTCAAGAGCTCTGATGATTTTTGGACCATAGAGGACATTTCCAAGTCTTCCAGTGCTGTCTGATGTGTTTCACGTTCTCTCCAAAGCAAAATTTTCTGCAAAAGGCACAATGTTATGATAATTGCAAGGAGGCAGGTGCTGGAGGGAATCTTTGGAAGATCCTTGGATCTTGGATTGCATTCCTTTGACTTGTCTCCCACAAGAAGGACAGCAGCAGTTACGACAATGCTGGAGCTGCCTACTGTAATCCAGGTAAAGCACCAGCTTCATGCTCCAGCCGGGAAGAGCCTGACCACTGTTTTCCCATATCCTCTTGGCCTGTTTTCTGGGTCACAGCCCTTGGCCCGCAGAAACAAGCTGCAGCCAAAATTGTTGCTTTTGCAGCAGAAATTGGAAAAGTGCCTCTGAGTGTGCAGAAGGGTGTGAATCGAGTATTTCTTTCTGGTCTAGCACTAAAACACGGGCTGCATGTGCCCCCTAGGTAAATGTAACAGATATAGGGATCCCTGGAAGAGCCATTTTCTGGCTTTGCACATTTTGATATAGTCAAAATACAACCTCAAACTGCTTGCCCTTTAATTCTAAATATTTATAAACACAAGCCACATTCTGCAAACATTCTGCAATGTGGGAATTTTGCAATCTAAGTAAGTCTCAGATTGAGAAAGGGGACAAGGTGAATTCCCAGCTCAGGCACAGTAATAGATGCAGTTATTCCTTATTCTGGGAAGTAAACGCACCGTATCTAAGTTTACACTGGCAATCATTTACTTCAGGAGCTTTGCCAGGATGCTGTATGGAACATTTACCAGCACTGGCCTCAGGCTTACAGACATGTAGAACCACTGCAAACTTAACTACTCCTCAAGAAACAGACTGCACATGCAGACATTTATCTTAAATAAAATTGATTTCTCCATGGGTTTTGATGAGGTTTCTAACAGTAAACTAACCTTTTAAGGCAGGTGTGAGGCTTTTATATATTTTTGGAGTGGGGAAGGAAGACAAGTACAGGACAGGAACAACAGACAACACCAAGAAGACTACTGTCACCACAGCTTCTCTTTGAAGTTGCAGACACCCCTACTTTTCAAGGCTTCCCTCCACCAGCAGTCTGAAGTGTCAGTGGTGTATGCTGAGCTGGCTGACCAGAGCTGGTAGGGACCACAGCTTTAGATGAGGGCATTGTTCTGTACAACTGTAACTTCTAAGCAGAAGACCATTTCACCTCACAGTCCATTCACCTCATCCACATGAGATGAAAACACATATATCAAGAATAGGAAACAGTGATTTTCCAACTCTTCTTCAGGGAGAAAATTCTTACTCTTTATTGAGAAACAAGTTAGTTGAAATCAACACAAGCTCACTTTAGACACTAAATTTGAACAAGTGCTTCCCAGTATGTTAGCTATATGACTGTTCTGACAAAGTTTATAAAAAGAAGCTCTGAACAGAAAGTTATGATTGATTATAGAAAAACACCCAAACAAACAAAGCCCCAACCCTCAAAGTTACCTAAGTGTGCAAAACCCCCATTGAAGTAAGAAAGAGGCTGCTGTGTACACAAAGTACACAGAGCAAATAAAGTAGACCCATTACATACAGAGATAAGCTGGGTATATTCTTGGAAAGCCAGCCCACTCCCTCTAGGTAGGGCAATGTAGTACTCAGCTGAAGCTGTACTACATTCACACACTGTATGAAATGTAGTTAGTTAAGAGCAGCAGAGCCAGCGGGGTGGCAGCACATTCATTTGGCAGGTAAGAGAACAGGCACCAACACCATTTGATTTGTGTAACCTCACCACATGCTGCAGGTACCCAGCTCCCCATGCCAAGCCTTACTGTCAGAGTGTGGGGTGTTGCCGGTAGAAGGCTCTGTGCTGCTTCCAATGTCAAAAGACATTTTTTAGAAGTAGTTCTGTATCGGCTTTTCCAGAAGGAACATGATTAACAGACAAAAGCCCGCTACTAATTGTCTCCCTAATTGTCTCTGTTTCCTCTAGCAAAGTAACCAACCCTCCACAATATTTTGGCAATTGATATGAAATTGAGCTCTCAAGTCTGAGAGTTGTACAAAGTACTATTTTGATGAAAATAAAAGCATCATATTTTGCAGCACAAGTGCTGCAAGACTACACAAAAAGATGCTTTATAAAGAAATATTTGCCAGTAATTTCATGACAAAATTATGGATTTAAATAAAATTTAGTTCCAATTCATGTTAACTTTTTATTTCAATAGCATTTGTGAAAAATTAAAAATATTGACCACTGTAGCCTTCTGTTAAAAATATCAGCCTGACAGTGAAGAGGGCCAAAACTAGAAGCCTAAAAAGAAACTTGTTCAAAGATGTGTTAAGTGCAGAAGGCATGCCAGTACAAGGCACAGTTGTGACAAATAATATCCAAGTGATTTTATGAATCTTCATATTCTAGCAGATATTTAAAAAGTCTTCTTTCTTGACAGCACCCATCTAAAAGTATTTATTTAAACCTTCAGCTTCTTATTAGAACAATACATTGTCTTCTCTTTCCAAAACGTCAACATTCATTGTGAAATTATCAAAGTTTACCTGGAATTCAGTAAAGCCCTTGACAGACTCAGCTTCCCACAGCGTTCTCCTGGAAAAACTGGCTTGGAAGGGTATACCTTTCACGGGGTAGAAATACTGGCTGGAGAGCCGGGCCCAAAGAGTTGTGAATGGAGTTACATCCAGTTTGTGGCCAGTCATAAGTGGTGTTCCCCATGGATCTGTATAGGGGACCAGTTGTTTATTATCATTATAAATGATCTGGACAAGGGCACCGACTGCACCCTCATTAAATTTTCAGATGACACCAAGTTGGGTGGGAATGTTAACCAGCTGGAAGGTCAGAAGGTTCTACAGAGGCATCTGGAGAGGCTGAATCAATGGGCCAAGGCCAGCAATACGAGAATCAACAAGGTCAAGTGATAGGTCCTGCACTTGGGTCGCAACAATCCCATGCAGTACTACAGGCTTGGGATCAGCTCTTGGTGAGGAATGGCTGCAAAATTGCCCAGAGGAAAAGGACTCGGGGTGGGGGCTGGTGGCTGGCAGCTGGCTGAATATGAGCCAGCAGTGTGCCCATGTGGTCAAGGCAGCCAGCAGCTGTACCAGAAACTGCATGGTGAGCAGGACTAGGAAGCGATTCTCCCTCTGTACAGGGCACTGGTGAGGCCACATCTCAAATACCATGTTCGGTTTTGGGCCCCTCACTACAAGACAGACATTGAGGTGCTGGAGCATGTCCAAAGAAAGGCAACAAAGCTGGTGAAGGGTCTAGAGCACAAGTTTTAAGAGGAGGGCCTGAGGAAACCAGGGTTGTTTAGCCTGAAGAAAAGGAGGCTTATTGCTCTCTACAACTGTCTGAAAGCAAGTTATAGTGAGGCTGGTGTTGGTCTCTTTTCCTAAGTAAGAAGCAATACGAAAAGAGGAAAGAGCCTCAGAGGTACCAGGGGAGATTTAAATTCAATATTAGGAAGAATTTCTTCATTGAAAGGGTTATCAAACATCGGAACAGGACGCTTAGGGAAGCAGTTGAGCCACCATCCCTGGAGGTACTTAAGACTTGTAAACGTCAGACAGGCTTAGGAACAAGGTTTAGTGGGGGCCTTGGCAGTGGTAGGTTAACAGTTGGGCTCTGGGCTCGATCCATAAGGGTCTTTTCAAATCTAAATGAGTCTATGATTTTACTTACACTGTCCAGAGGTTTGTTGAAATATCACAACTGATGCCTATAGTCATGTTGCACAAATAGATGTGATCAATTTAGAAATGTCATGCTTATAGTTTAACAATGAGTTAATTTAACAAGTTATTTGGTCAATCAGTATTCTCAACCATTAATCCTCTCAATTGGTTTAATTAATGCATTTCAAATAGGCTAGACTAGTCCATATAATTTAAGCATGGAGGGGAAAAAAAAGGGTATCATAAAAAGCACTTCTACAGTAAATTGAAAAAGTCAGTGTCATTTACAGGAAAATTACACAAGTATGGGCTTAGATATTTACAAGAAATAGCTTCTCATGTTTGCAAACAAATGATTTTTTTACATCGTAATTTAATACTTAGGGGCTCATATCCTTAACACTTAAGTCATACAGATTCAGAAAATAAATTCAGGAATTTCCTTCTCAAACATATGTGAGGTTAATTTCAAGATAAATACTAGATTGTTTTGATTTAAGTTCTAGAGTTCAAAACTCATTCCAAAGCAATAAGGATGAAGTGGCAGCAGTTCCCAGTCAGATACCTGCCAGATGGAGACGGGCTCAATATAGCCAAACTCTTAGACAGGAGTTCATTTAAGAGCTTGTTAAGTTTAAGAGGCACTTTAATATAAAATCATTACAGTAAAAAACATTCCCAACGTTTTCCAAGTTGTTTTCTATGCTTGCTGAGACCACAAAAACCGGTCACACCTTTCCAACATAGACTGAATCAGTGCTCTGCAATTAAAGCAAAGGGGAGAAAAAAAAAGTCAAACAGTAAAACTGCTAACAACAAGAACAATCACAGGTTTTGGTTTGATTTTAAAAAAAAAGGTTTGTGAAAAACATGATTGTATTTCAGAAGTAACATCATGACACCACCATGCATGCCTTCTCTGGAAGGGATAGGCCAGATGAGAGTCTGCACAGGACTCAGCAAGACAGGTATCTCCTTCACCTACATCTTTAATGTACGATTTCCTATTTCCTCATTTTCCATTTTAAAATGCCTATATTGCATAACACATAGCTCTTAAAGTATAGAAAAGCTTTCAACTAAGTTTAAAATATGAGGTAAGTGTGTATTATTTTATATTTTTGTGAACTGACAAGAAAGTTTAAAGCACCAAGAATATCTAAAAATTAATACGGTGCGCCCATGGATCTTCTGTTTATGTGTCATCTTACCTTTGCCTTTTCTCAGCAATCCTCAGTATCTCACAGACACCAGTAAATCTCTCAGAAAATTCTAGTGTCAAGCCACATTCCTGCAAGAGAGGCAAGGCACGATTTGGGCCAATGGCCTTTGCCAGTAAGAGAGCTACGTTTTCTACAGTGATGCAGTCTGGGCAGCTCGAGCTACCATTGCTGACAGCGTTTCCATTCCCAGGGCCATGATGGAAAGCAGTGCTGTGATTTTGTGCAAGATGCAGAAGAAACTTCCATTCTTCTATAGTCTCTGGAATGGAACCTAGATGTAAAAGAAGGTTGTTGCATTTTGTAAAACAAGGATTATTCTAAGACTACTATTTTAAATGTATCTGTACTTAAAAAGGGAAGCTTTACACAGAAGCATACTACCTTGACTAACTCAGTGTAAAGATTCAGTCATGAACTGAACACAAAGCTTCACAACAGTTCAGTATTTAAGGTTTTGGATTAAGTCAAGAGACAAGGAATTGTTTTGCCCATCTTGCAACTGGGCATTTTCTTTTAAGTTCTGCCATGTGATAGAAAGCTCTGCTGGTCAGTAACTTTGCATATGTGCACACACATAGTGGAGGGAGTTTCATGCTGTGCAGTGAGGCCAACTTTCTTCTATTTACAATATCAACTTTAGCTCTTACTCCCAACTGATAAACAACTCTATTCTTGAACTTTTAAGCATTTTCTAGCACAACTGATTTTACAAAGCACAGCATGAAGACACAAGAGTCTTAACACCCATTTATGTGTTTCAAATATGCTGGACTATGCAGTTAAGTGCTACCAAAACACTTCAAAAAAATAAAAACTCAACTCAACTTTGGACTAACTTAATCAGTATATAATAAAGGCAGTTCCTATACCACAGAAGTATTTTTATATAGCTTAAGACTCACTAACCATCTTCTCCATTCAACAGGCTCAAATCATCCAAATGAGCAATATTAGTAAAGGCTTCTATTCTTCTATCCAGCTCCAGACAGAGAAAAAGATATCCAGGCCAGAATCTTGAAGAAAAGAGTAAAGATTTCCAGGAATCAGATACTCAGTCTAAACGAAAGTCAACACTAATTAAATGCTTATTTAAATATCAGCAAAGACAGAAGCAACAGTTTCTTGAACATCAGAAATCACTGTAGAGTGGGGACACAGGGAATACCCCTTAGCCAAAAGTGGTATTTGGTACATTAAATAGGACAGTCAACATTCATCCTCAAATCGTGCACAGGTTTTATTTAAAAACTTTTCAAGTAAGAAGCAGGTCCTGGTTTTCATTTCTATCTTTTTGGGATCAGAATACCACCAACTAACCAAGTATCAAGAGTTAACAAGTTTTCTTCTTACCCATGTGATCTACAGATGTCAGCCATCTTCTCTTTTGTAACAAAATCAGCTGGCAGTTTAATCAAAAGCAGAATGAGCTGACTGTAGCCCCAAGTAAACAAATGCGATCGTGGCCTAAAAGGTAAGAAAGTCAGTTTTAAATCATTAATGGTTCTCTTCAGAATGTTATATTCTGTCTACAAGAAAGGCAGGTATATGAATAGACAGAAGGAAAAACAAATGAGATGCTGTAGTCTCAGCAAAGCCGTCACTCCAAAAAGTGTTACAGATGAATTTATTTAATCCTTCGGTTGCTTCTGCTGAACTCTGCAATATGCAAAATGCTCAAAGGATTCGGTGACATCTGAACTGTCACACAAAATTTAAGACAAAAGCCTGCAGGCCTGTTGAAGCTTTTTGCTGCACTCAGGACCTTGGGTGAGCCCTAATTTACCTGGGATTTCCTTCTGCATCCACAGTATTTGTTCTTTGCGGTGCATCATGAGAAACTGCCAAGCACAACCAATCCAGTCGTACAGATTCAGGCTGCAGAAGAGATCTAAGGAGAGATGACCTAGAAAAAAAACCAAACAGGTAAAACCTACCAGTTTTAAATCTACCAGATATGGAGAAGTGAAGATGGTGTGCAGAAAAGAAAGCCCAAAATAAGGAATTAAAATTAAATATAGAACAGCCTGGAATGATTTATATTTTTAGAAACTGACAGAACCACAGAAAACATCAAGTTTGCAGGTTGAGTTCCACCAGCTTTTCTTTTTTTTTTTTCTCCCTTTATATGCCATCTAGCCTTGGTATACTGAACAGGCACAGGTTCAGTACAAAATATGCAGTTCCATTCAGAATACTAGTTTTAACGGGACTTTTCTAAATAGAATCTAATTGAACAACAAACCAGTCTGAGAGATCAAGTAAAAATTGGGATTTAATGCTAAGGAACACCAAGCAGACAGAATACAGAAACAACAACAAAAAAGCTCCCAAAAAAACCAACCCCACATAGCTTGAAGAAAGCCGACAGATAAGAGATTCTATATTCACTTTACCTTTTATCCTCTGGCTGTGATTTCACAAGACTATCTAAATACGCTAAAAAGTGAGCTGGATCATTCCTGCAAAGCTGTTTGATATCAGAAGGTGAAATAGAAGGGTGGAACTTGATCAAGGGCCGAAGAGCTGTTTCCCCAAATTTTTCGTAAAGCCTGGAGAGAAAATAAAAATGATTTTCAGTACCAAGTAGCAAAATCGTTTCCAAGATCTCTTGCAAGTTCAAGATAGTTCTGAAAAGTGAGCTCTTTAAAAGGTTCCCAGAAAGCTTCGTGACACATTAAGCAAATTCCTTCTAGCGTGTTAACAACACTAAAGAAGAGAAAGGACAGACTTGGCTACAAACCTTTGAGCATGTACCAGTAACAGCGGGCTATCATCCCAAGGTCCCAGGTCATGCAGCTGTTTCAGTATTTTCAACATATCTTCATTTTCCATTGCTACAGCCACTGGACTGTGACAAGTTAGTTCTGAAATCAATCAGTGCACAAGTTACAAGCAAGTTTTCGCATTTGTTTTTGTTTGTTTGGTTTTTTTTCTTAACACACACAGAGCTGTTGTTAAGTGCAAGGACAGAACTTCTCACTGCTTTTATTAACCCTATAGTCAACAGTAGTAACAAGTGAACAGATGCCACTTATAGAAGTCCCATAGAAGTCAACATCGCTACTGTCAAATCTGTACTTACAGCAAATTAGTTTAAAATATATCAAGAATATTATTCTATGCCTTGTGTTATTTTATCTTTTCTTTAGACTTCTGAGGAGGAAGTTTTTCTCTTATGTGAAAAAAAAGATAGCCCACTGCAGGACATACGGCTTGCCAAACCACTTGATCTGCACACCAGTTCTCATATATTGCAATTTGCCTCTGTTAATAAATAAAAATTCAGGTTGGACACTGCCTCCACAGAATGCAGAATTCAACACAAACTCTGATCCTGATGAAATTCCAGTATTAATCTACAGGCACAAGAGTAGTTCAACTGGGAATGCATGAGTTACTTTCACTTTTAGGGCAGTCAGAATCCAAATAGCAAACATTCTCAGAAACCCAAGTACCAGATACCAACCTTTAAAAGAAGATTCTGATGTATGCCTGCTCTCTGTTGGCACTACATCAATGCTAAGAATTTAATTTGCTCTTAAAAGAAATATAGAAATCAAAAGCTGAACAGAGCAAACAGATGAAGTTCTGTTTTCCAACATAGTCAGGAAAGCTTTAGTTCAATAAGGCTAAAGAGGCATCAAAAAGATCAGACTGGATTTCTGTGGAAAAGAGAAGTCTGATGTGACCACAAGCCACTTATCTGCAAGGAACCGTCTATCCCATTCAGTTTTGTTTCACATTAACTACACTTCCTCTAAAAGTTGAATCTTCTGTTTCCAGTGCACATAGTGAAGCCCCTCCCCTAGCTTTTGCCTTGTTTCTATAGACATATGATTCTAATTAAGATGCTTTTGTTCTTTGAGGCACTTATATTCGTTTTTACATAGATCTAGTCTGTAATAAGTACAGTGTGATTATAAACCAACAAGCTCCATCTAAATTAAATTCGTAATTGCAAAGCGTGCAGAGCAGAGGAAACAGTCTCTCCAAGGAGTCAGCAGTTCTTCATAAGGTAGCCTTTGGGGGAAAAACAACCAGCCAAACAACCCAAAACCAGAACAAGAACTCCCACATCCCAATCGCCCTCCCCCTCCCATGCTACATCCGCAGAAAGACAACGTGCAGACACTAATGGAGAGGTCTTCAAGCTTTTTTCTCCCGAGAAGTCTTACTTTCAGTTGACAAGTAATAATATTTTCATTAGTTACCTTTCAATCCTGCGATGTACGTTTCCCATACATTAGGGCTGGCTGCATACGTGGTTATAATACACTGCTTTACTCTTTTTAAATCCAAAAGAAAGAAGTAGCTTCGCATAAATCTACAAGTCAATGTCCATGAAGCTGCGAGTGGCAGATTTCCGTCAGAGCTCTCCTCTGCCTCACCATTTCCACAAGAAAATACACATAGCTCAAAACACAGTGTTGTCAACTCAACAAGGTCTTTCTGAACATCTGGTTCTATGACACATGGAGAAGATACTTGAAAGCAGCAGTCTGAAGGTCCCTGCAGATCAGTACTATTTTCACACATGTCTTTGCTTACACAGGAGTCATCAGTATTTTCTTTTTCAGAGCAGTCTTTCAAGATACTACTCTGCTCTTTGTCTGCTGGGTTTTCATCAGTTGAATCCAGTTGTAGGTTTTCCTCCAGGACTGCCTTCTCTTCTTCAGCACACACAGTCCTGCTTTTCTTAGCAGAGAAAGTAGAATGCTCTTTGCGGCCAAAATTTTCTTCTAGATGGATAAGCCATTCCTGTAAAACCCTTCTCATACACTGTGGTTCTAACAAAACCAGGGGATCATGTAGTTTGGCTCTATAGCATAAAAAAAAAAAAGAAAAAGAAAAAGGTTTGCCAAGTTGCTTAACGATTAGATATTACTTCACTTGGGGCATCTTAGACATTTTGTATAACACAACATATATTTCTAAACTTGACTTACAATCAGTTGTTGTTTTTCGTGGTTTTGAGTGCATCAAACAGAATTTAGGCTACTTAAGTGGCCTACATTTGATATTAGTCCATTCCAAGTTCCTCAAGTTTTCTTTCAGATTGGATTTTTGCTTGTTAGGTGGTTTTGGCTTTTTAAACTATGCTCATACTTAGGACAAAAGGATAATGCTAGAGTACCCAAATAAGCTTTTAGTAGGTTTTGCTTGGTTTTAAATAGGGGAAACAAGTCATTAATCGAATGAGATCCTTTTAGATTATGTTAATAGACGTTCACAGTATTACTGTTACATGTATGTAATGAATTAGAAAAAACACAACATAGTAATTAAAAAAAAAAAAAATCATTTTTCTACCAAAGCCCAATATATCTATATGCTAGAAAGTCTCCCTGCTTACATGGCTTCTGCTGTTGCAGCCTTGAGATCCCTTAGATGGTCTTCCTCTGGAAGCTGGCAGCTGTGTGGCTCTAACCTACAAAATATGCATTAATTTCAGTCTTAAGTATTATGTTTAATAATTTAAGTGAAGATTTCCTCAAATTTGTGAGGAAACAACAGCAAGACCTTTATTAAAAAAAAAAAAAAAACACCAACAAACATAAAGCTTTCATTTCTAAAGAAGAAACAGCTCCACAGGCATTATGGATTAATTGGGCACAAAGAGCAACCAATACTACTATTACTTGTGTCCTTCTATAATGGCCTCCACTCCAACTTCAGTAGATATCTGAAAATACTGACTAGAAATCAGTATTGTGCCACTATATGAGAGTTAGTCCAAAATGGTCAGTTAGCAAATCATTGTTATATGAAGTAACTAAGCTCTGTATTAATTGGACAATCATTGAATTTCAATGCTTTATAGCCACCCTTATTTTAAAAGTGTTTTTTGGGAGATGAAAGTGTTTACCCCTCACTCAGAAAGGACAGGAAGTGAACTGCTGGACTCAAATCCATAACTATTAAGAGCATCCCAGATCAGCAATGCTCAGAGAGTTTATGTAATAACTGGAAAGCAAGACTGTAGTGTATTACAGCACCATGGAGACTGCATGCGCCACCAGCCAGGCATGTCTGTTGCTTAACCAGCTTCTACGAAAAGAGGCAGGCAAACCCAGTGAAAGCCACCAGAGTAATGAAGGCAGCTGGAAAAACCTAACACTGTGCTCACCACTTTATTTGAAACAACAGTTTTTCAGCTATGTTCTTATCCTCAGAATCCCCAGCAAATACGATTGTCAGGAAAACGTGATTTTACACTCACTCTTTCTCTTCATGAGGAGATGCTACCAGATTAACAGTCAACTCCTGCAGTGGCTCATCATCCTTTGGTTCTTGTCTCCCTCTAGTATCAGGACTTATATGAAGTGTGCCAATCTTTTCTGTAGTTTTGCGTACAAAGCTGGAAACACTAAAGTCAGAAGGTCAAATATTTAGAATTAGAAGTTCAAACCCAAATAAATCAGACACTTTCCATTCAAAACATGATTTCAGAAAACTTTATAATCTGAAGGACTCTTGAGAAAAGATTGAGAGCAGTGATGACAAGAACAAAACTCACTCAGGAGTTGCTCAAAATTAATACTTCAGTCATGCTCCATCCTTCTGGCACAGAATAAAGACCTGAAGTATTTAAGACTTGGGAGTTTTGCTGCTGGAGAAACAGGATCACATGCTAATATTATCACTTAGATTTTGGCATATATTTGCATGCAAATACATGCAGATTTGATACACTGTATTTTAAAACTTATAAACAGAAAGCATCATTAGGAAATTATGTCCCTCTTAACAGTAAAAAGCAGTTTTACAATACTCCAAATAAATTTTTCAGATTACAAAGCTCATTAAGAGTGTCCTTTTCACATCAAGAGTCCCTATTTGCTCAGATATTTTATTCAAGAGAACCCAGTGAACATACCAGAACCCAATTATTTCTACCACTGCCACGAAGAGAACTATGGCACTAAGAGCTGAACAAGAAAATTACCTTCCTGCTTTCTGGCCAAGAACATCACGAAAAAAGCAACCCTTTTTACTTGTTTGCCAGAGCTTATAGCATCTTTTCCTATACTGAGGTATACCAGAAATTGAAGGTTACTGAAGAAGAGGTAAAGGATTAAAACATAGCAAAACAATTGTACTATAATATGTAGGAAGATTAAAGGTAAACTTTTAAAAATTAACTGTAAATACAATAGTATTTTGATTATAAATTGAATATAGTGAATACCTGAAAACTTGATTGTCATTATTAGTAGAAATATCTTAAAATATTCTTGTGGCTTAGAAAGAATTCAAAACATTGCATGTACTTCTGAAGTTTATTCTGAGACCCCCACATGACATAATAGCTACAACTTTTTGTTGCAGGGCATAATTTACATACTTAAGAGATCAAGCGAGGGCTACAGAATTTAGACTGTCATTATGGGCCAGCAATATTTTTGTTAAGAAAATAACATACGTATGTTTTTTTCAAATTATTAAGTTATGTATTTAATACCATCTTCTTTATATTTGCACCCCGCTGTTTTTTAAAGCAAATTTTAAAATAGCATTTTGATTTCTGCCCATTCCTTTGCACCAGCTATAAGCTACCATCATTCCATTAACACTTAGGGAATCAATTACATTCACTGAAAGGTGTGGGGGCAGGTAGCAAATCACGTGGTATACTTTGCAAGTGTGTTTTAGCAGTATCAAGCATGCTTTGAATATTTTAATGGCTGGCCCAAGCGACATAGGAAGTCTTCACTCATTCTTCAGAAATCTAAGTACCAGAAAAGTAAAATCTTAAAACAATATTCATTAAGCTTGCTTTGAATACAAACCACAGCCATGGTTTACAGGGTAATGCTAAAAATTCTTTATATTTAAAGATTTAAGATTTAAGCATTCCTAGCCATTGAAAAACTGAGGTTGAAATCTTGGCCCCTCTGAAGTTAAGAGCAGCTCTTCATATCTTCATTAGAGTCAAGATGGAAGCTTTAAATTGTCTAGCAAACTTGACTGCATCTCCAGGGTTTCAGCTCAGATGTTACATTTTCGCAGAACAGAGTATGAACTAAACCAAACAATGCTACAAATTCAGAGGACAGAAAAGGGAAAGATGTAATGGATGAGTGAACCTACTGCAAGTTTTACCTTTCTTTGACAGCTTGGAGAGAGACGAGAGGAGATGGGGAACGAAATGACAAGGGAATACTGAATGGGAGAAATGTCTCATTCCGGTCAGCCTCAACCGTCACAGATGCATGAGATACATTGTCTAACAAATGGAATTGAAATAAAGAGTCATGAAACAGTGGCCTGGCAAAAATGGAACAGTGAACAAAACCTGCAAGTCACTAATTCATTAATGGTAACCTGCATGGGACATTTCCATACTTAATATTCAAGAATGAGGGGAGCCAGAAGTACTACTTGGTTTCAAGGGCCATTTTATTAGTGACTTTGAACCTGAGTGTGTAACAAGGCCAACAATGGCCTATGGTCTCTTCCAACCATAAGGATTCTATGAGCAACAACTCTATGAAAACTATCTTTTAAAAGAAGCCTTACAGTCTATCTAGGGGACAAAACCCTGATTTAATGGACCAACAGCTACTTAAGCATCTAGAATTACATATTGTGGCATACATCTATTCATATTGTATAGTCTTCTAAAACCTAAATCACAAGTTAACGTAACTGTGGCTTATGCTTCTCTGAAATAAACCACCCTTTTATTTGAAACTACTTCAAAGTATAATTGAACCCATAGCTCTCTGGCTTTTGATAAGAATCACAGGAAATGCAGAATCACTATTTCCTTTTCACTTTCATATACCTAACAGTACCCAAAATGTGGTTTTATTGATCATGTCCTGGTACAAACACATGCTGGATCTAAGTGATGCAAAAAAAGAAAAAAAGGATCCCTTTAAGTAAGAATGACGCTGCATTTTGCAGTCAGCATTGTCTGTGCTGCTGAAAGAAAAAGATGCTATTCTGTTGCAGAAGTTCTATCATCAGAATCCATAACCTCTCTAGGTAGTGCCTAAAGGTCACTACTGATTTTAAGATTGCTTGTAAATAAGGCTGCTTTTGTTCATAATGCAGATTATGAACATTATGCAGAAACCTAAGAACTTATGACATCTTACGTAAATGTGTGCAGGGAAACACTAAGTCCATTTCACTTCAATATCAAATTAAGTATGCATGCTTTGACAACTTCTCTACTTTGAAATAATCAGAAAATTTGTTATTTCTTTTTGAAAAAAATAGAGATTTTCCATCTTCTGAAATGCAAAAGCTACACCACTTCAGTTTAGAGTTTCAATACTGGAAAATATGAACAAGTGCTACAGACAGCATATAGCTTTGTCAGCAGGATAACGCTATTGACAAATAGGGGAGTAAATACTAATTCCTGTACTATCCTCCCCATTGTGGTTTCCTCCACAGACAAAACACTCAAATCCTCTCCATCTTCAGCTCTCTGCATCTACTCTCTGCAAGAGCTGGAGCAGCTTTTTTACTGGATAGCCTCTCTACCATACCTGGAACTAAGAGAGCTCCTCACTACCCCAGGTTCTGCACCCTCTTCCCAATCCCAACCAGAGCAGAGAACAAGTCTCATTGTTGTCTTGTTCTACCTTTCATCCAGTGACAGGTATTTGTTAGGAAATATAAGAAGCTCCCTGGTCTGAATGTCAGCTAATAACAATTCTATCATCCCTGTGCTAATGTATGCACATGTAAGAGATTATCCCCTTTAGAAACAAAGTCCTGCAAGAAAGTTAAGAACATTAATCATAAGCCTATTGTTTTCCTTTAAGAAATACAAAGACAGAGCCAATATTAAGATTCTTTCCTGAAAGTAGTATTACTGGAAGGACAGACAGCATAAGCAAATAAATCTCATTTGAAATTCAATTAACACTGTCACAGTTAGCTGAGAGAATCTTAGTATTAATGCAGAATTGCACAGAAATTTGGGAGAAATTGGGCGGAAATTTGAGTGAAGTCTGAGCTGGAGTGGACTTTTTCTTTTGTTTCCCTAGTATGAGTTTGCTCTAAAGCTTGGATTTCTGTGTAGCCAGCCTTTCACTCTAAAGTTTCAAGAAGGAGTTTGACTGGAACATGGGGTGACTACATTTCCATTGATCAAATTAGAGGATTTATTTGTATATAACTTGATAGTGGAAAATAAGAGCACGGAGCCAACCCAATCAAATTGCTTTAGAATAAATAAATTGCATCCAAATAACACGCTGTCATTAAGAAACATTACCAAGTTCTACTTGCTCTTCTTCCTGGTGTGCAGGAAATTCTTTAAGCCTCTCATCTTCTGAGAATGTTTGGCTATGGAGAGAACATGAGTCTTCATCTGACTGACTACCTCTTCGACTGATAACACGATATATTCCAGAGTCCAAGACACTGAAGCTCTCCTGTCAGAAAAGGGAAAGGAGTGAGACATTGTGTGAGATGTACTTCCTTGTTTTTAGTTAAGTAGCCTGCAGAACAACTAGTGTATTTAGTACATGACAAAGCACATGAAACTGTCACTGTGTACCCAATAGCCAATGGTTTTTTTTGGCTGATTAGCCATAGCCAGCCAGCACAATTACAGACCCTGCAAAACTCTTTAGTTCCAGGACACCTGTACATTCTTTTCTTTATCATCAGTTTATGCCGTTTATTTTCCCATCTGCTAATGCAAAAAACCCAAAACTTGTCTAACATAACAAGACAGAATTTACATTGCTTTGGTTTTTAAACATCGTTAGAGTGAAAGCAGCAACCAATATTGTATTAGCTATGAAATATTTCCCCTTTCTTGAAATGCTGCTGGGAAGCCAAGACAATACCAAGCAGCTCTATGTGTAACAGAGTATAAGAAATATGTTTTGATTTTTTTTATATTTTTTTTTTACTTAGAGCTTTCTGCTTCAGCTTCATAAGAGTGAGACTATTTTTTTTAAACAGCATTAGGACAGTTCTGAGCATTCAGACATGCAGTTTCCACCACAAAATTACAGTTACAATCAAGACGATCTTTACTAAAACGTGTTAAGACACTAAACTCAGCTGTGGAGAAAGTCTTTTTTGTATCAATATTTGCCCATATCTCAACCATTAGCAACAAAATAATAATCGAAAAACAACAGAGGTCTAAGAGCTTAAAGAACACCAGTAATAGTATCTCATACCTCTCTACCTACCCCTCCTCCCCCAATTTTAGAAAGTAGCACTATCAGCTATAGCAGACATAGTAAAAATGAAACCCTCATCTTCAAAGTGAGCAAAAGCTTGATTTTAAGCCATAATGATAAAATCTGCAGGTAACATTTTTGGCATTATGAATACACTTACATGAGATGAAATACTGCTCCTTCTACTGCTGCATGCAGAATCTAGAGGTTCCAACTTTGAAATTAGTTCTTCCAGCTGTGCAATGAGATCTTGTTGGGTTGAGGCATCCAGTTGAGACTTCAAGTGCTCCAGCTTGTCTAGAGGCAAATTTTTTCTTGCCTAAAAAGTACACAGTGAAACAGAAGCATTTTTATTTCCAATGTACATGTGAAAGGAAGAAGGTTCCATATATGCAGGGTAATCATCATCCTAAAAATGTAATGTTTAGAAGACTTTTAAGAACTCCAAGAATATGAATTTAAGAAACCTAAGGGATGTAATGGAATAGGGGGACAGGAGACAGAGTGAAATTGCATTACACATTTACAAAGAGGTATTTACTTACTCTGCAAGATATAATTGAATTCTGGAAGAGACAACAGACCCTGGCAGCAAGTGTCCAGAACCCTCTTCTTATCAGACGCTCTATGCAGCGGTCAACCAGCAGAAGGGAGAGGTGCACCACTTTTCCATTTGTACGCAGACAGAACAATTCACTTTTGTAAACTGCGATATCCTGAATATCTGCAAAGCCAGATGCACAGAAATGTCTAAAGGACTGAAATAATTAGTCAGCATTCCTTTCTGTTCCCAAAAGAAGGTGAAAACATATTTCTCATCTGACCGCAAATTTGTGAAAAGATACACTGCAGCACAAGTGGCACAGGGAAAACAAACACTGAAGAGAGCTAAGCTAGCATCTAACAACTATAAAGCACAATTAAAGTACTGGAACTTTCCAGAGTTGTACTTCTAGAAACCATTCAAAAAGCACACTAAAGTTACCAAAAGGTTTTGTTTTCCCCTGAAGGGGGGATGAAAAACTAGAGGCTCATAAAGATGAGAAATACATCACTTGGCTTTGAAACAGAAGGTAAACATTTGCCAGCAGAAAAACACTTTGACCTTTCAGTAGTTTTCAAATTAAATAGTTATGCTGTATGCAAACACTCCATGACAAAGGCATTGGAAATTTAACACCAAAAGCAGGGAAGAGAGGTGGAAAAGACCAATGGATAATGACTAACTGTTCTACAACTATGCCTAAAAACCATATACACAAAACTGTTTGATGCCTCACTCATCTGCCAAATAAGTACATTTCCTGTCTCCCATTTAGACAGGTGTTAGACAGCTTTCAAGTGCCAGATTATGCTTCACAGGACACCTCACAATAAATTTGAACAAACAGAAGTGAGGAAAGGACATTGCAGGTTATTACTGCTCACTATTCTATTACTGTATTTTAAGATTGACTCTACACCACGGTTTGTTTCTCAGGCAAGTTTTCAGAACTGTGGAAGGAGGGGTTAGTTGGAGGACGTGGAGAGAGGGTTAATAATCCAGGATATATCTGACAGATGACAAGGAAAAACAGTTTTCTGATCAATGTTCTGCAGTCCAGCTGCAGAAATTAAGCTTGAAAAGGCTCCATATTTGCCAAGGGCTTCAAGAGCAACAAACATAATAGACAATACTACAAAGCAAAGATTCTTAGTTTACCTTTTACTTCACTCCAAAGTAAGACTTGAACACTTTGGGGTAGAAAAATATAAATGCCTCTTTCTGTCCAGGTCATCACACAGTGCTCACTGCAAGCAAAGCAGACATTTAAGGGTGCAACAGTTATTTGTGGTAACCACTGTAAATATGTAGGGATAGCCTTGGCTTAAGTACAGCAAACAAGAAGTGAGTTGTTTAGCACAACACTAGGAAAATTCTTATACAAAAAGATGAAGTTGATAATATGAAGCAGGAGAATATATAAATTTATTTTTAAATCTTCTTTATCAACAGAAAATTATGCTGTCAATTACTCACGTCAAATACAGTAGCTTGGGGAAGGATAAAGATTGTGGAGAGCAGCTGGAACTAGTATAATGCGGATCCATCCTGTAAAGTAAAATTAGTATCTGTTACAACTACAACGGTATCACTTCCTTAATATTATTAACCCTGGAAATTAACAAAGCTGTCTTAAATGTAGTTTAATGACAGCAGTATGCACTGCAGTAATCACACAGACATACCTGTAGAAACAAGGCTTTGGTGTTTTTGATAACTCAGATATCAGTTTCCATTATTAGAAGAGAACATATTAAGATGACAGTAGGATTAATGCTTGACTGCACTAGCAGGTTATTTAATCTTCTCAGTATTAAGCCAATTCTTTTCAGTTAGTCTAAAAGTCCGAAGCAGGTTTATCACTGATAACACTCATGCTTCTACCTGAGAGTAACAACAGGGAGAGGCGGTGATGAGAGCAGCTGCTTGAACTGATGTGTGCTTTGCACTTCCCCATCAAAGTTCACCTCCCACATCCTTGAGCCAGGTCGAGCACAATATATCAATGGCTGCTGATTCCCACTGTTTTTTCCAAGAGGGAAGAAACATGCTCCAAATTCTCCATCTCTCTCTTTGTTACCAATTTTCCAGAACTTCTCTCTAGTGGAAAAAATATACCTGTTAAGGCAGCATTAATAAAAGCTCTAATTTTATATTGTTCTTGAAAAATAAAAATACTAAATACTAACTGCTGAATTGGGTTTGGAGCTTAAAAAAACCCATGTCTGTTATCCAGATTGTAAAGTCTGCATGAAGTTTATAAAAGACAGAGTGCAGAAATATTTATTAGTTTAAACAAACACTCAGATCATGAAGGGGCTTTTTTTTTTTTCCAGTTAATCCAGTCGGTCAACCTGGTGATGGTGATGGTGAAAGTGATCACAAATATAATTTCCAATCACACAAAAGCTAAGACAGTGATTGTGAGTAGTCAGCATGGATTTACAAGGGGAAATCAAGTTTAGAGCCCTTTACAACAGAATGACTGGCTTGATAAATTAGAGGAGAGCAATGGATGTTGTTTATCTTGATTTCGGTAAGGCTTTTGACACCACTCCTCCAACATCTTTACAGACAGACTAAGGCAGCGTGGGCTAGATAAATAGAAAGAGAGAAATGCAAAGTCCTGCACTGGGGGATGAATAACCCCAGGCACCAGGACAGGCCAACGGGCTGGAAAGCAGCTTAGTAGAGAAGGTACTGGGAGTCCTGCTGAACAAGCTGACCCTGAGCCAGCAACATGCCTTTTGGCAAGGAAGACCAAAAGCTTCCTGGGCTGCAATAGGATGATTGTTGCCAGCAGTCAAGGGAGGTGATCCTTCCCCTCTTCTCCGCACTGGTGAAGCGCCTGGAGTGCTGGGTCTAGTTCTGGGCTCACCAGTACAAAAGACACAGACTGCACAAGAGCACATCTGGCAATAGGCCACAAAGATGACAAAAGGATTGTAGCACTTGTCTTATAGGAAGGGGCTGAAAGAGCTAGGCTGGTTAGCCTGGAATAGAGAAGGCTCAGTGGAACTCATCTAACCCTATATGTATAAATACCTGGTGAGGCAGTAAAGAAGACAGAACCAGCCTACTCTCAGTGGTCCCCAGTGAAGGGACAAAAAGCAATGGACACAAATGGAAATCAGGCAGCTTATGGGGTCTCCATCCTTGGAGACGCTGAAAACCTAACCAGACAGTCCTACACAATCTACTCTACCTGACCCTGCTTTGAGAAGTAAAATTGGACAAGATCTCCAGAAGTCACTTCGAAAACTCTGTGTGACTTCATAAAGTCCAGTATTTTACAAATAAAAAATAACTTGCCTCTCGGTATCACACAAATAAGTGCGTGTAAGTGAAGAAATGAGTAGCCTTCCATCCAAATAATCAAGCTGAACAACCCGAGAATCTACAGTGGTTATAATCTGAACAGGAAACATCACAAAAGTAGCAGCAGCCTGCAATTAAAAGGAGGGGGGGGAGGGGTGGAGAGAAAGAAAACACAGAGGACCTCAGTTCAAAGTTAAGACTATTTAAGTTAAAGTCACAAAATTCAGAAGAGACTCACGTATGTGACAAACACACAGCATAAGAAAGCAGTTCCTTTCTTCTCTCTCACTTACAAAACAAGGCTTCGATGCTCGAAGGCATAAAAGTCTAAATCCTCCTTTTCCCAAAACCATTATTGAAGGATTTAGGGGGAAAAATAAAAAAAATAAATAAATCATATCCCCTGTAGCATCCTGCAATTTTCTTATGAGTTTGTTTTTTTATTCTTGCTGTCATAAACTTTGTGCTTTTGTCATTTCTATCTCACAGGTACTTTCAGCCACCAAACAGTTTTATGTAGGCAGACCTAAGGGATTACTTGATATGAAAAAAGAAAGCTTCCATTGGATTTAGGTGGTTCACATAAACTCAGTTTCTCTATTACCCTGCAGCACATTACCCAAATACAATTTATTGTACAAGTGTCTCAATTCACCTTGGTGGCAGAACAGAGTCATAGACAGACATCTTATTCACACAAACTACGTGGACATGCACACAAATTTTCTAGCAGATGGTCACCATTTTTGACAGCTTCAAGCTACATTTCTTCACCAGGAACTTGTCAATTCCCTACTTCAACAAACAACATTACATGAGAGATTCAACAGCCCAATTCTTTTAATAGGCATAAGCAAATGTACTCCATGGGCCTTGCCCTTCGCTCCTTTTCCCACTCTTTCCACAGCTGATTTTTTTTGCTCTTTCTTTAAAAAGTATCTAGACTTGTTGCATTTAGTCAACTTTTCCATCAAAATTTTTCCATTAGGGCTATAGAGGATCTGGAGGAACACACCCATTTCCAGGCTGTTCTTACAGACTACAATGAGAAGGAAAGAATCTAGTAATGGCAAAACTTAAAGACTCTAGGGCTAGAAATCAGGCTGGTATATTACATTTTGTGCAAAGGGCACAAAAATTACGGATGTCAGCTTGAGATCAGCCTTCTATTTAACTAATCTCCGTTTTTAATAATAAGGATATGCAGACAAAGCCAAGCAAAATCAGAGACTGGGATCGTCCTTTCTCAAATTGACCACAGACCTAAAGACTAAAATACACAGCTAAACCTGTAGCTGGAGTCCAGGGAATCCAACAGGCTCAGAAACACCAAGACTGTGGGCTTGGATACTTGTAAATTCCAAGAGTTTTTAATTCTGTACATTTGGAAGCATTTTATGTTGCATTACTAAAATAGCTAAAAGGAGGTGGGGGAATTTCATGGGTTAGAATTTCTACTGTTTTCTCAAGAGACTGGTTCTTCATCCCAACAGTCAAAGCTACCACAATTTCATCAGCTGGCAAGTTTATTCTGTTCTACTTCACTAAAATAAACAAAAAGATTCCACACATCAGCCCCTGGGAACCTCTTAATCTCAAAGTATGTGAGTTCTTACCTTCCCTTGTTTTGATGTGTTTATCTTGATGGCTGATACTTTTCCCACATGATCACCAACAAAAACACGAAGCGCAGCTGTATCCCAACATAGAGCTGTTACTTTTCTGCCCTTATGCTCAGAGGAAACATAAATTCGCTCTGGCTTCCCACGACGTTCCTGATTTAGCTCCCAGACTACCACAAGACCTTGGCTACAACAATGAAAAAGAAAACAAAATTTGAGAATAAGTCTTCTGATGTTTTATAATCAATAAAGATGCATTATTCCAAAGAAACATAAAATCTAAGCAAAGTAGTGTATCTCAGAGCCGGCCATGTAAGAGGTTACATGCTTTCAAGAAGTGTTACATTCTCAGTTCTGAAGAGGATTAAGCGTCCTTCCTGCCCCCCTCCAAGTTCTTCACAGATGTCAAAGTCCAAAGCTTAGAAACTACTTAGAAATATTTATCTAGAAGTCAGGTTTATAAGTACGTCACTCACCTGGTGGCAACAGCAACGTAGTCTTCATCATGTAAACAACAAGCAACTCGGGAAATGGCACCTTCCTGAAAGCAAGTATGGGAGTAAGTGCAGGTAAAAGTTGTTCTTATACTGCCTTTACCACCACATAACTTTTATCTCTAAGATATAAACAAAATTAATGTCAACAGATGCTACCCCTTTGTCGAGGCACATGTGGGTTTTTTCTTCTATTTGTATTTTATTTGCAAACACTCTTTTAGAGTTTACTCTAAAAAGATGCAGCTGACCACAACATGCCAGCATCAAGAAAAATACCTGCAGTTCACTCTCCAACTTGGAGAACACAGAAATCAGTTTCCCATCTTCACATCTATGGAAGTTGTTTCACTAGGACTAAGCAAGATGCCCCAACCTTAAAAAAATAGCTGCATTCACATTAAAGTGGAAGCAGCAGTGGCTCCCAGAAAATAGCATTTGACTGTAGAGAGAGCAATCAAAATATTCCAAATTTTCTTCCAACTGTTAAATATTCAGAACTTTGCTCCTGTTAAAAATAAGAATTTGAAAAACATAGGTCTGACCCCCTCAGGTAACTTCTTTCACACCTCATGAAATCTATTGCACCACATACTTTGGGGATACATTCCAGTACCATAACCTTTTTTAAACAGAGCGGTCCAAAACTTCACCTTTAGACATTTCAGCAAGCTGAAAACGCCTTTTGATTTAATAAAAAATTAACTTGAAACAATGTCTCTTTCCCAGGCCTATTTTCCCTGGAAATTTTTGGATAGAATTTTTTACCTTACCTTATGAGTGAGAAAGAGTCTTTGCTTCCAACCATCTTTCTGTATAAGGTTCAGTCCTCCTCCTGAACTGCCTAGAGCTAGCCATCTCTTTGACACAGCTATACATGTGCACTGAAGGAATACAAATCATAAGGTACAAGGCTGCTAGTAAGTACAAATAATAGTATTTTTTTCTTGCATTATTATGGTTTTTCTTTTAAAGGCTTCATTGTTTGCCAGCTGTGTATACTCCTGAAACACTGGCAGCACAGTTGCCAAAGATACTAGAACAGCCCTCTCTGTGATCAGAGCAAATAATAGATGACAGCAACCATGTAAGGTTGTATTATTTACCCCACAGTTCCATTAAGAAAACACACACAAGGAATAACAGGACCCTTTGTCTTCACTACTACTGCTTCTCAAAGTGTTCCCCCTACAAGCTAGTACGCACACACCCAAAAAAGAACAAAATGAAATCTGTGAGTTAATCAGATAAAATGACTTCCTTATTTAGTTTAATTTAAAAACAAGCAAACAAACAA
>VZRU01019158.1:62909-84720 GCA_013398155.1 Pedionomus torquatus | reverse complement strand
GCTCAGGGTTTGGCTGAAACCACGACACCTGCTCTTGCTGACCCTGCTTCAGCAGAGGGGATGATTTCATGAGATGCCTTCCAACCTCAATAATTCTGTGATTCTGTGTTTGCAATGGCAGACACTTCATTATCATTTGAGAGGGTTCATCTTATGAACAGTAAAGAGTCCTATTCTTTCCTGTTGCTATGTGCCAATCAATTCCCAAACATTTCCTCCTGTGCGTGAGTGCACAGATGCACATTCTCCCTCACATACACACACACAGATGGTCCTTGCTCTTCTCTAGTCTATACAAATAATGACTTGGGTATAACAAAAAGCACAACTGGAATTTCTTTTAAATGCCTGTGTCAGAATGATAATGTGAGCCAATATGAAGACTTCATTTCATTAATTGTGTTGTCAATGACAAATGTGAAAAGTATGAATGTGCCAGTTTCATAATTCTTTCAAAAGCAGTTTGTTATGCACCTCTGATATGCGACATTTCCACCAAGGAGGCAGTGAGATCCGAGTAATAAGCCTTCATATGTAAGCCCACACTCTCCCACTTCCATGGTGATCACACATCTCTATGGACCTTAGAGAGGCACAGTATTCAGAAGGCTCTCAGGACACTGGTATATGCTTTAACTCACTGTTTTCCCAAGCAGCCATGTGTTAACATATCTTGAGTAGATCACCTATAGAGTCTGAGCATTGTGGACCTGAAACACAGTATGAGATCAGTTGATTCAACTGCATTATGTGCTCTGTGGAAAAGATAAATCAGACAGTGCCTTGCCATTTTTCAAAATATCTCCTTCATGGTGTTTATTAAGTTGCTGAAGTCACTGGCTTCAGAGCTCTAATGAAAACATAATGAGTGGTCTGCCATGTACCACTAGTCTTAGGACAACTATTTCCAGGATTTTCTGTATGCGCAGAGCACCATAGGACTAAGAAGAGTAGCCCACTTGGTTTCATTGGTCAGAATGCATGTATTTTACCAGGAAGACATGGATATATATATATTTTTTAAAAATAATAGTATGAATAATTGTTTTGAATGTAAATACCTCTATGAAGCACACCTCAGACTGCAGTGTGCTCATGGAGGACAGTGGAAAGGAAATCTTATTAATATCCTTTTTTTTTTTTTTAAAGAATTTTTACAAAATGTTCAATATACTGATAGCCCAGCAAAGAATCCTGCAGGAGAGAGAATACTAGGTCCAATTACAAAAACTTGGAATTCAGAATCTGTAGGTATCGTACTAAATGCCAAATGCCAAGACAACATTTTGAGATAATACACTACATTAACTGAAGTTGTTTCCACTCTCTTGTTATAGAAATCCTAGGCTTTCACAACACTTGGCAGGTAGGTTTGTGCTTTCTATTCATAAAACAGCTGAGTGTAAAAGACAGGTTAATAATTAATTGCTCTGCCAGAACCACAAGCCTCAGGAATGAATGGCTTGCAGGGAGGGGTGAGCAGTAGTTGAGAAGCTGAAGAACATTTTGCACTTGCTGATCACCTTTCACATACGTATTTCACTTCTTCTCCCATGCAAAACCAAGGGTACTACTTCAAATTCTCAAATTCCACTAAATAACACACAGAAGGAAAGGAAGCAACCTGAGACCAAATGTCAGCATCTTTCACCATTATCATGAGCAGTTCTCTTTATCTGAAAAGCTACTCAAACTGTTTCATGCAGCTGTTTGCTGTGGAAATAATACGTATCGTGGAAATATTATTTATTTCCTTGCTATGTAAACTTAAATGATCATTGAAATTATCCATGAAGAAAATCTGTCTATGGCTAAAGGAAGCAGTCTTTAATTTATGGATGTTTGCAAATGGGTATTTGCAAATCACTGTGTATCTGAGACATCAAGACTAACATTTCCCTGACGTATTACACTGTGCATAGCAGTGCTTCAGTAACAGAAGTACACAAAACCCACTTAGCGGGTACCTCAGCAGCAAGTCTGTGGTTGCAAATGCTACATTTGTCAAGCCTTCCAATCAACATTTCGTATTTAGCATCTGGAACTGCATCGACTTCATCTGGCTCTTCCAAAAGCAATTCAGCAATGTGAATGCAATAGTCTTTTTGAAAACCATCATCTGTCAAACGCTAGGTTGTTTTACTTGATACATTCAATATATCCGTATGGAAAGTCTTACACAATGACTATCTAATCTACCTAATTTGCTACTCATCTCGTGAGAGTGTTCACTTACTGTCATTTTACTGAAAAACAGTTCTTCTAGCTGTAAAGATAGCTTTGGTGCTCTAAACAGTTTACACTGACTTTTTGTGTCCTTTCTCCTTAGGGAAAAAAAAAGTAGGATAAATGAACAAGGACTGCAACACTAAACAGAACAACCAATGTTTGTATCTTGTCCATTCACATTAATCAAGTTTTAACAATGCATTTGTAGTAAATATTTATGGAATGCTTTCTCTTGTGTCCTGGGAACACACTGTAATTCTTAACACATGGCTAAAAGCCAAATGTTTTTCTCAGACAAGCTACCATACTATTAAATAGTTCTTCAATGTTTATATCTAGGTATGAAGTGAAATTTTCTTTCTGTTAACCAGTAATATTTCATAATATTATTTCATAGTTCTTGATTATTAATAATCCCTGCCAGTCCATTTTACTAACATTTCTTTTTCCATGCACAAGCAGCTGTGAAACCACTGTAAGTTAGCTGTTTATATTTCTGGCCCATTGACCATCTGAATATACAGGTTTCTATTATAGTCCGGGGAAACTTCACAAAGAGGCATAAGAACTATTCCCAACAGTCTTGCATTTTACCTAGCAACTGCTTCACAGAAAACAAAGAAACATGCCAAAGAGGAACACCTTCCCTGACCTCCCCTCCAGGCTAAAAGCTCCAGATCTACTGATATATCCCTCCTCTACCCCTTCTACTTCTTATTTCTATGGCTGTTTTGTGGGAACTGTCATTATAAAGCTTTGAAATGTGCTTCTTATCCATCCTACATCCAGGTGATGAAGAGACAGACTGCAAGGAACAGTAGACATATCATGCTAGCTTAGTACTCCTGAATGATTTTGGAAGAAGCACTAAAGCAACATACAGAAAAAGATAAAAAGCAAGGGAGTAACTATACTTTATTACTCTCCTTTCTTCCATAACTAGCTAGCAACTGGCATCCATGTTATTTTCTCTAGAATGAATTTCCTGCACAGAAGTTAAAATTAAGTCAAAAACAAGGTGGCTACATTCTAATTGTGAAAAGCTCTTTTTCAGTGCAGGAAGGAAGCGAGATGATCCCCAGACCTGTGTGTGAGTCATAGCACGCTAATGAAACACAGACGTGCATGCTGATTCGGCAAACCTTTTTTAACTTCTAATTTGGTATAACTATTCTCTTAGTTTTTTCCTTAATTAAATTGACATGAGGTGAAAAAAGCAACAGGTCCCAGGATGCTTGACTTAGATATACCCTGATTTGTACAACTGTAATAGACACATATTTCAGGATTTCATAGTTAAGGACCGGATAAAAGACAGAGACTTACGTAAACCCATGTTTAGCATTCCATTTCCTTGAATCACATTTTCAAAACGTTATCTTGAGGAGGGGACTACAGAAGCATGTAGTCAGTGCTGTTAGTACTGGAAATCTGCTAAAAGCTTGCCCATCATTTTACCTTCAAAATATATTTTTTTTTGTGCTGAGTTTCACTAGTTGCAACAATATCACCCTACCAGAAAGCTATGCAAGCATGGAAGGCTGGAAGCCCAGCCACAAGGTTTAAATATTATGATTTTCCATGAACTGAAAGAGGATCTGACCTATTCCACTGCAGTGGAAATGGGCTGCTATTGCTTAATCCTGCCTCCAGGACCAAGTTTTTGGCTCGCTAATGCAACCAAGAAGCTAGGCTGTTACTTAACATCCTATTATCTAAGAGCAGCATTTTTGTATTCTGGACAGCGTGCTGCATGCTCCTCCCAGAAACACAAAACTAGCTCAGCTCCAGTTTGAGAGAAGAAAGACTGTATCATACAGCCAAGAGTCCATTGGGCAACAGATCCCCCTCCTTCAGTGTCAACTCCATATCTGGACACAGATGTTTATGGTTTTCCTCTAAACCAAAAATTATCCAAGTGAGAAAAAGAAAAGGAAAAAAGGGAGAAAACTGTGATTTCTCTGTGTTATTGGGCAGTGATAAATTGATTTTGTTATCTGGATGATGTCTGGAAAGGACCTAAATAGAAAGCCTTCACACTGCAGCTATGATGATCTTCAGCACCTCTCCTGGAGAGGCTGCTTGCAGCAGGGCCAGGGCCTTGGACAGTCAAGATGCTTTACAAAGCATGGGTGCTGGATGAGCTAGGGCTTTGCCATACATAAATACTGCAGCAGGGAAAGAAAAAGTACCTTCACCCTGGCAAGATTTTCTGCGCTAGACTTATTTATTTGGACTTTGCTGAGCGTACACTCTTAAATGGATCGTCTGTGAATTTCAGTCATTTTTTTTTAGCATCTACAAATAAATCATAATGCGGGTAAATATTAGATGCTGTTCTCACTGCTGGCAAGTCACAATCCAGTTAATCACTGTAGTAGTCCAGGTTTCTGCTACTTAAAAGCCTCTCAAAAACACTGATACAAAATTAAAGTCTCATAGATGCATAAAGAATCAAATCTCCTTCCAAGGAAATAATAACATAAACTGTGCCACTCAGCAGACATTTAATCAGTACCAGAGAATATTCACTCTTGACTGAGGTTTTGAGGTTCCGCTCTCAAGTCTTCCACCAAATCCAGAGCATGCAGAAATCCTGTGAGAAGCCAGGTCCTCCACATCCTCTACATGTTCAGATAACACGTACTCTGAAGTTGCTCCACCGCTGAGAAAAGCTCTCTGGAGGCAGGGAAGAAAGTTCAATCTTTGTTCAGCCAGAAAGTTCAAACCTCTCCACAGCTGGGGATGCACTGCCCAGCCCCCTGCCCCTCACAGCTGCAGCTGGACTAAGCAAGCAGCTGGGATCTGCCAGGGTGTTGTCACAGGAACACAGAAAATACCGATGACTAACACTTGCCACTCACACCCTTGCATTACTTCCAGTTTGATTTCGACAAGACTGCCTTTTCCTGATATTTTATCTTGCCATACCCTCACTAACTTCCAGATGGTGATTTTTCTGACATGTTGATTTTTCTTATTTAGCATCTGACAAAAGTCAGTGTTTGCCCTCCAGCAGTTTTAGGAAAGCAATCACAGATGAGCTGGGTATATTGCACAAAAGCCACTTTGTGTCATGACTAATTTCAGGCCCTTCCTATTTCTTATGCAGAGTCCAGCTGCATTCCCTTATACACAGCGAATTAAATCCTGTGCCTATATTTCCTTCTGGCTTTCCCACTGGGACAAAAACTTACTGAGAACAAGCAGACAAGCTCAGGAGGCAACACAAAGTCAGCACCAGTAGCACTTGCTACCTACCCTGCAGTGCCCATTGCATTTCACTGCATGACCATCCCTGGCACTGAAGGACCACAGAAGCCAATCTGATTCCCATAACTGCCCCCTTCAGTCAAGAGCCATCTTTCCCCCCCCCCCCNCCCTTTTCCCAAGAAAACTTTCCTGCTAAAACAAACTCTGGACTCCACTCTCATGAACACTAAATTTTTAGCTTTCTATGCTTTTCTGCATGTTCTGGCTTTGGTAGGAGTAGCAGCACCTCTGCCAGGTGTGTGAGTATCTCTACAAGTTTGTGTCATCTACAACAGTCCTGACTAACATCTGCTGAGGGATATTCTTCTTCACGAGCACAACAGGTGGTGTTACAGAGATTTATTTGGCCTTTGCACCTCTGTGGCCACAAACATGCAAACGTCTGATAACTGTTCACCTCAGAGGAGGTGAAGGGAAACTACGATTATTTGCTCTATTTACTGTAAGTGAAACTAATGTACACAGAGGTGCCCTTGTTCCCAGGAAGCCATAATTGTTATCAAACAAAATTAAAATATGAATAATTAACCTATTCTATTGTATCCAACTTGGGGCAAAACAAGGCTACAAAGAGGAAATAAACCCCAAACAAATACAGAGATCCAACTGAAATAAAGACTTAACTTCTAGGTTAATTCTGATGGGACATCTGTCATGCAGCTTCTGCTGCTATCAGTAAACGTGGTACATATCCTTCACTGACAGAGTGCTGCTTCTTGCTTTGGTTACAGCTCACTGTTCACGTGCTGCTTTGAATATTTTATGAAAGTAACACCAGGTGTGTCAAAAGCCGTCTTTATGCCTGCCTCTGCAATGACAAAGCAACACTCCTACATACTATTTTCTGCTTGCTTGTGTAGATGGACTCCTTACATAATAACCGTGCCTTTGATTTTTTTGAGCATCTGTGACTATGTTTACCTCAAAGGACAGATGTACTCTACAGCAGGACCACAGCACATCTTGATTCCCAGTCACCTCAATTATGGGACTTCCTGAAAAATGCTGCAACTCCCTCTCATGCCTAACTTTCCAGGAGAGATGTGTATCTGGATCTCCACCTGACTGAATAGCGGAATGGTGCTAAGTGGTACATCTGAAGCCAAGGGGTGGGAATCACTTCCAGGCTCCTCAGTAGAAACACATCTTGGTAGACTGTTGATGGGAATTTTTTCATCTGTTTGAGAAGAAAGTTCTACAAGTAAAGTGGGTTTAAGGATTTGCTCCCATTGCTTATCAAGAAGCGCATGTTTTCATAAAAATTTAGTTATGTTTCTGTTGTGCATATCTCTGCTTTCCCAAACACGGGCAGCAAGACTAATAAGATGTTCTTTTGAGTGGTGACAATGTAATTTGAACTTGAGAAATTAATACCGCTTTTCCCAGGAACATGGGAACAAAAGCCGTTTCATTCCATCTATTACATATTAAGCAGTAAAGGAGGGAAGTGCTGAAAAACATTGAGGGTGGTTACCTCTGCCACCTCTACCACCTTCTCCATTGGTTGCAGTCCTGTTGCAATTGCTCTCCATTTCTTTAGGTTGCAGCTCCATAACAGAGCTCCAGTGCCACTGGTCACTTCTGGTTCCCCATTTCTCAAGCAAGCACAAGTTTGCCTTGGCTTTGCAGGTAAGCTATCAGCATTCCTTCTCAATCCAACATGAGGGCTGGCTTCCTTTTCCAGTCCCTCAAGGACAAAATGTCATGCGCAAATCTCTTCCAGAGACTTCTTCCAGCATGCTATTTAATTCAAATAAAAGCTAGCTTTGAATTTTTCTTAATGATCTTCCTCATGACAGGAGAGGCCAACTTCACTCAGCCAACAGCAGCAACCCTCCCCTGAGATACACCAGACAGCTGCTTTGAACAACTGCATGTTAAAAACAAAGCAAACACTTCAAATTCTATGTTAAGCTTATAGAAGCAATTAGAGAAGTACAATCAACATAAAAAGCCACAATGAAGATGACTATTTGAGTACTTGCTAGACAAAGCAAAATCAAAATTATAGATATCCTAGCACAGAATTTATAAGAGATACAGAAACAAAGCAAGCAAGCATTTATGAGACTTGCCTCAGAGCTAAAAATCTGGAGGTTTTCTTGGTTTTGGTTTGGTTTGGTTTTTTTTCTTTAAAACAAGCATTTTGTAACCAACTGTTATTTGGGACTAGTTTTGTTAGTGAGATTCACAACAATTTAAGAACAAAGGTGCAATGGCCTCAGGCTGGAATAGCCTTGTTTTTTTCCTACAGTTTCTTCTTCATACTGCATTTAGGCAAGAGATTGCAAGTCCAGTGCAAAAAAATAAAAAATAAAATTTCAGCTTCAGTTGGTTGCAGCACAAACTACGCTGACCTTTTCCAGACAATTACATAAAACAGCAATGATAAGCAGTAGGGATCCCTATTAAAATACAACCCACGGCTTTTGTATGTGTGCATGCCTTCCTTTTGGCCCACAGTTATTGGCTATGCCAAAAATGATTTTATGAAGAGAAACAACAGATATCATACATTCCAACAGAAATCACCTTCCAAATAAGAACGGCAAGCATAACCACAAAAGCAAGCAGAAGTTGCTAAATTCACCAGGGATGATCTGAGGTCTTTTATCCTTTATACACAACTCAAACTAGGCATGGTAGTAAAACCCCACTAATCCGTTTCATGAGTCATAGGCTTCTTTGTTCTGTGTGCTTTGCTGACAGTTTCCTTTATCTGAGGGTGGAGAATTTGCTTTGTATAAAGTTTTAACTTGTGTGTAAGTTCTCTTCAGCACAGTGCATGTGCCCGACACAAGAGACTGTTTTTTTCTTTACCACATATTGTTATAGCTGAAGTCAGCTGAAAATCTCGAGCAGGAAATTCCTTAACGTGAACTACAGAGTCGCAGTTGGATAGTGTCTATAGACAGCATGGGTTACAGCTTCCCAGAGGTCTTATTTGCCCATGTACTGTGCCCACTGTAGATCCTATTCCTCTTTTTTCAGTGTTTGCAAAGAAATGGAAAAAACTGAGCAGGCCTGGGTTGTTTGGTTTTCACCATACAGGCTAGACAGTTGTATTTTAGCAAAGTAAGTAACTAAGTCTAGCATCTAGTGTTTGCTTGTTGGATCAGCAGAACAGTGACCACCTTTGGGAAACATGTTATGCTGGGATTTTGCTAGCAGAAAGCACCTTTTTTTTGGAAAAGTAATGGCAACCTCTTCTAGAGAGTTTGAAGGAGCTAAGGTTTCAGCTCACCGTTACTCCTCTTGACTTCACCAAGAGCAGGCATTCCTGAAACATTCCCTAAAGAGTGTATGAGGATGGCAACACAAATTATTGACTTTTTTTTTCTGAAAACAGACTCGGACACATAATCAGTAAGGTATGTATAGCCACAATTAAAAAAAAAAAAAAAAAAAGCAGNNNCAAAAAAAAAAAAAAAAAAAAAAAAGTCCTATGTCAGCTTCTGAAAGAACATACTTGTGATGATGTAGAATTAATTTCACTCTTCTGTTCTCTACTAAGGAATGTTTCTGAGCTCTTAAATAGCTCCACCCAAAATTAATACTGCTGAGTAAATCGAGAGTCCACAAGCCAGATGCCTGAGATTTGACCAAGTGATCAAATGTTGATTTTTACCTTCCCATGTGATAAACTAGAATACTTGAACAAGAATTTAAACTTAAACTTTTAGTTTTCTGGTCTTAAGTGGTATTAGCTGAATAACTGACTTTATACATATATTCTCAAATTAGTTGTGTGTATAAATTTCACTTTTTATACATGTATGTATGACATACTGCAAGTCATGCAACTATCTTCAAGAGTTGTATAAAAAGTTAAGACATTGTAAAAATTATTATTTGTAAATAAAGATGAAGGGGCATGTGCAAGAACAGCACAAACATGACATTCAGTTGTTGCCAAGTGAGGACAATAAAACAGTAGAACTGGTGTGCTGAGCTGATGTTTTCTTTAAATCCCATTGTGTCAAGTTTAAAAAGTTCACTGCAAAAGCACTGGGACAAAACAGAACTTGTCAGGTCTGATGCATGTTTGTCCAATGCTTCACCCTCCTCATGCATCTTCTGCCTAGCATTACTTCTGAAGCAGAAAATTCAGTACCAAAAGACAAATAGATAAGCAAAGCTTGAATTTTCCTTCTCACTAGCTAGCTTTAGGATGTGAATGCTGAGGCTGGTGAGTAGAGTTAATGTAGCAGAGAAAAAATACTGTGGATCTGAAGGTGCTCCAAAACATTTTCAGCTCTGCTTAAGACAGTAAGGAAGAGTTTCTTCTACCTGCTTCTTCTCAATGCTGTCTTCAGTGGTAAAGAAGAGGAAGAGGAAGAGTGCTAAGAAGTTATTGTAGAGATCGGCTGGTAGAGGGTGGAAAAAACTTGATTCCTCTTTTGCATAAAATTAAGCCTCTGGAAATCAATAGGTTGTTGTGGTTGCCATGTCAGGGAAACAATACGTAAACATCCGTTTTTTTCTGGTGCTGTCAATTTTGTGCCACCCAATACCCTCTGCACCAGAACATAACAAGACACAGCCGAGACACAGCGTGCTGCATGCTCTTGCTAACTGCACAACCTGAGCAAACGTGTTACAATAACTTTTTAGTCAGTTTTTCAGCTGTGCTAGCTTCAGCTGCGAAAGCTGAACCGTAGCCTTCCTGGTTCTGTACCCAGGAAGACAGAAATTACTTTTATGCCACCTGTGGTTGTCTCAAGTCATCAACTGCATCTGCACTGGCTGCATCCAAGAATTGCAGCCAGTACATTTTAGCTTGTTAAAAATAGTTAGAGCTAAGTTTTAAAGGTTTCAAGGGTGTCCATCCACTTATAGAGCTACGGAAAGAAAATAGAGGAAGAGACCCCGATGTTTTCAAGATTACAAAGCATGAACAGAAACTGAAATCTCAACTACTAAGCTCCCTGTTTGCATCATCAAGCAATCACTGTCCTTGTTCAAAGTGTGGAAAGTCCTCATTTGAACCTTTACACACACACAAAAAATCATTTTGTGTATTCTCTACCCTTATATAAAGCCAGGGGCACTCTGTAGGACTTGGCTACTTTAATTATAAGAGGACAGCTCATTCCCTGTGGGCAGACTCCCTCACACAATATTCACAGAGAGAGGCTAAGTGCACCTTTCTTTATTTTACTGCTAAAGTTCATCTTAACCATAGGCCACAGTTGTCCCTAGTGTCCCATTACATGATAGTCTCCTATAGGAACTTGTGCTAGTAAGATACATCCGGAGAGATTGAACTGAGGTGCAAACGTATGTTTTTCAATCAAAGCACAGAAGCATACACACAGTCAGTTCTTACTAATAAGCAAGGAGAAAGGAATTATAGATTTCTGCAGTATGTTGTACGCTTAAAAAGATTCCCCCTGGCATCTATATCAGGAGATGTCAACTAGAACTGGGGAATATATATAGTCAAATATATGATTATGGTAGAAATGCACTGGGCAAATACATAAACTTTACCTCTCTTTTGAGATGTGATATGAACAACATGTTAAGTTCCATTTTCTAAGCCATTTCAAAGCACCGAGGTCTGTCACCACACTCAACACAGTGCAGACTGAGACACAGCAAACCATCTTAATCATTACAGCTTGGCCTGGTTTTGCACAAGAAATGAGATATGGTGTAGTCAGTGTAGACACAGTACAATGCAAGACCTCAACCATACAGGTTCATGCTTTTGATCCTTCCGCCACATCTGATACCACTATGTAGTTTTAGCTTTTTTGTTGTTGTTTAAGTCTGCACAAGCATAAAGTTTCAGATTTTACATTAAAAAGGTGTGGGGGAACGGTCTGCACTCTAGTCCAATCTCAGCATGGTCTCCTCACTGGCTTCACAGTCCTAGTCATAGTTGGGGGTGCTTGAATCTAAGGGCATGGTGAATTCCTTTGCTGGCTCCTGTCTAGAGCTCTCAGCACACAGCAAGGGCAGCCTTAAATGACTTTTCCAATTAATCAGATGCAGAAGACAGACACAAGGCAACACAATACATATATATACATACACAACAAAATACCCAGGGAAAAGGCAAAGCAATGATAGGAAAGGCAAGCAGTGACAGCTTTGAGATTTTGAACCTGGTAACAACAAGCCCCACGTGTGAAAATTTAGCCCCACCAGGACCAGTGAGACCTCATTCCAATTCCCCACTCCACCCCTGCCAAAAAAAGGCAGGAGGATTTGCTTTCATTTGTTTAAGGTTTCTGATAGTACTCTGGGCACTTAGGGAAATAGCAGTGTAAAAATAAATGAGTCAGAAATATGAATGTGGGAATGACAAATACATGAGCTATTTTTCTTAAGTGATGCTTGCTTTCCACATTTCTTAAATTCTATGGAGAAGTTATTCACAGCTAGTGTTCCCAGGGCAGGTACAGTTATGCTAACTTGTTTTATGAACTCAGATTTTATGCACTCGAATGGAAAATGCTGCATTGTTTGACTTAATGACTTTTCCTAAACTAGACAGACAGGAAAAGGGGGTGTTCCAGCTTTGTGGTTTATATTTCACGTACATATTATTTTGCCTTGTGTTTCTTTTCTTTTCTTTTTTTTTCCCTTAAATTTGCAATGCAGTAGAAAAATTAGATACTCAAGAACATTATAAATTTGCTTTAGTAAGCTGCACTTCTCTCTTTTGCCTTTACATAGTAAGAGAAAAATATTAGAAGAACACAATGTTGTAAGTGTTCTTGCTCAGAATTACAGTGTAGATCTGCCCTGCAGATCCCAATATTAGCAACAAATTCACATATAAATAAGTAATTTTTTTATTCATAAGATGTACTTTAAGGAAATAATAAAAGAGGACTTGAATTATTTAAGCTTACTAAGTGCCTTTCTGGTACATGTGAGTTTTACTTTCTGTGAAGGGAGAAAGGCAAAAGACGAAAGGAAGCAAGTAATTAATAGAGAATTGTAGGAGAAATTATTTCCCTCTGTAATGTAGAAAAAAAAAAGCCCTACAATGTTACTCCTCCCCTTCAACTGATTTTAAATCACCAGTTTCAAAAAAAAAGAAAGCCAGACATGAATCAACTGATTAATCTGCAAAATACATTATTACTCACTGTAAATTAAACCACTGAATAATTTAAACTGCTTTTTGGCTTTTTCTCAGCTGGACCACAACATCAATATCAGCAAATCCTCAACTTTTTGCTTTTTTCCATCCAGACAAATATCTAGGCTCATCCTCATTACATCCTTCTTTTAGCCATTGCAAGAGAAAGGACACTAATAGACATCATTTGGCAACAAAAGTCAAGAAACCAACTTTGTTCACCAGCAAAGTGCATAAGGACAGCCACACATTTCTGTGTCATGATCCAAAAAAAGCCCAATGGGTTGAGGCGGGAGTCTCATGAGCTGGATAATCGGCATCACTGATCACAAAGACACAGACTGTCATCTGCTCCTAAAAGATGAGATAAACCACAACAATGATCCTAAAGCAGGAAATCCATTCTTGAATTTGCTGGAAATAATAATTTGCTGGAAATTATTATTTAAAGAAGAACTTTGAAGTTTTCAAAGGAACAATTGTTTCCTACAGGTCTTTTTAAGTACCCACCCATTAGGGAGGTATTTGCCTATTTGGATTCCTTTTTTCCTAAGACTATGTATGACAAGCAGTGCATTTAGTTTTCCTATGTGTGAAAGGAGATTGATTCTATGCATTCCTATATTTAAAATAATGCAGGTTTTCTGCTGACATGGTTTGGCATTCCCTTATATAGCTCTGCCTTCTCAAGAACAGTCAATCTGTCTACCTGTCATGGTGCACAGGCACCAAATCAAGAATCTTTCTGTACACACACGACTTGGTGACTTGAGCTTCTTTGGGCCATTGAGTCCATAGCCAGGGTATGCAAAGACAGGGCCACTGTCTTTCAAAGTACGACTGGGCTTGAAGTGTAAATTTAAAAGCCTTAATTTTGAGCTAGAAGGGACCTTAATGATTATTCAGTTCTAACTTGTCTGCCATGGGCATGGACACCTTCCATTAGATCAGGTTCCACTAGATTTCCCCTTGCCCTATCACCACACTCCCTGATAAAGAGTCACTCCTCATCTTTCCTGAAGGTCCCCTTTAATGTCAAGTGCAACAGTGCACTTCATAACATGCTGAAGCAGCTACTTTTTTTATGCTGCAACACACGTGTGAAGTAGCTCACACTTCTCTTAGACTGTAGATGGCTGAAGTTGCCAACAGCATTTGCCATAGCATCTTAATGAAGGATTCTTACACGGAGATCTAAGTGAGAAATACAGAGAAGTTTTTGTTTTATCGGTGAAGCTCAAAATATTTTGCCCTGATGTGATGCATCTAGCATGCATACACAAAAAATCATTATGAACAAAATGCCTTCACAAGTGGCTGCTACATTCTTGCCGTGTTTGTCAGATCTGCTGTCCTCTTTCAAGAATCCAGCTACACCCTTGTCATGTTTATGAAACTGAGCAGTCACTTAACCCATACTAAGTAACAGCGGTGGAAATATAGAAGACAATCTATGGAAGAATAATTAGCTCTCAGGAAGAATAACTAGCTCTCATTAATCTTAGCTTTCTACCCTGTTCTAAATCAGTTGTTTCTAACCCAAGCCCTAAGCACAGCACCTAAGCTAGGGTTATCTCTTCATATAACCACCAAAATTCCTAAATCCTCATCATCTTAAAGATCATGCAGTTCATTGTCAAGCTGATTGCTCCTCAAGGCAACTGGTCCAACAGACATCTCTGGTGCTGGTAGCCTTCTGGCCCATGCTGCAGAAGGCTTTGGACAAATGGATCAGAGGGTGTGCAGGAAAGCAAACCCCAGCAAGCCCTGTTTACCCAGGGCTGCATTCCCAAGGCAAGGAAAGGAACACATGCAGTGACACGTTCCACTGCTTGCCCCAATTTTTACAGAAAAGAAGTTTTGGGGAAACTTGATTCTGAAACAGTGTGGCCTGCACAGTTACACTTGAAAGGGAGATTTTAAATAACAGAGGAACCTTCTGCCTTTTTCTACTGTCTAGAAAATGTCAGTATTGGTAGTAGCACAAATATCCTGCTGTGGCTAAAGACGAAGGTATTCCAACTTTGTTTTACTCCTTATGAATGTAACAGCTTATGAAAGTGACCCATTTTTCCTTAGAAGAAAAAATATAAACAGCAACAAAAATATTAAGATTCACATCTGAACAAATAAAACATGTATTCATACACTTCTGTTTTATAGAATAAAATACCTCTAACACGTGAGGACTGCCAAAACCACATACATTTAGACTCTGAAGGATGCAGCTCAACCAAATAATATAAACTGAATGTGGCACTTACCGGTTTAAGAACTGCTTTAGTCAATTTTCTCTTTCCTTCCTTTCTGAAGAGCAGAGATAGGCAGAATTTAATACCAGGGAAAAGAACGTACAAAAAACAGTGCTAAGTTATCATCTTAAAATTGAATTATCTTAAGCATATTTTAGAAGAAAATAGAAGAAAAAAATTGAACACAGTTTTTTCAAAAAGAACAAGCATTTCATTACTGAAAATGTCACTTTGCCAGGAACAGAGGAAAGGTATTTCAGGGTTTTCTTTCAGTAAATCAAATATTTACACTAAAGTAGAAGTGACTTAAACTATTCAAAACAAAGTTTCATGGTGTAACGTAGATATAGGAGAAACAGGTTTCAAAAGATACATAGCAAACCACAAAACTTGAATGTCAGCAGTTAAATTATAAAGACAGACGTATACAGTTAGTATAAAACTGAAATATTACTAGAAGAATCAAGATCTCCTATCAGCAGAAGACCTGCTGTACTTTCATTGGATTCATCTACACCATAGCATACCTTACAAGGCTTTATCTTTAAAACAAGATTTTCACTCAAATTGATAAGCCTATGTAGAAGTCTGTACATTATATGGTTACAACCAGACTGTTTTCAGCATTTATATTAACTACATATTTCTATCCCATACTGTTGCAAATATAAAGAGTTATAAATGGCTTTTTTCGACAACAGAAATCTCAACTTGCTAGAATTCAGTGAGGATACTATACTGAAACTGGAATTAAAGAAAAAATATATTTAAGAAGATTATAAATAATGAATAATAAATAACAGAAATTTTAACACAGTGCAGGAACTGTGAAAAAAAATAAAATCCATTCCAACAAAAGAGAAATCCAAAAAACCACAAAATAATAATTAATACACCCCCAGATTTGCTATGCTTAGCATAAAATTACCACAGAATTAATTCTAAAAAGAAGACTCCATTGTATCCTGCTCACTCTGACATCACTAGATCTTTCAGAGGAACTATTATAACATCTTAAGAAGGCCGCTGTATATGTACAAGTAATTCATTAACCTAGACGATGGGCATTTAGCTATTTAACACCTGAGCCTAATAAAAGGCTACCTGTTCCACTTCTACCCATGTGAGTTATTCTGGAAGAAAATTAAAATGGCTTTATGGGAAAAGGGTTGCAGTATGTAACTCTCATGTATTAAATATGAAAACTAAGAGAAGGGGAAAGAAACAGTAGAGAAGAGATTGCCAGGAAACTGTAGGAAAGTTAGTTCCTTGAGATCTACGTATTGGTTAAGAAAAGATACTTGGAAAAGAATTAGTAGTAAGTATCTACAGTTATAGATAATATGATTAATGTATTTAAATAGCCCGTGTATCACTGCCACAAATCTGGTCAACGGTCTTCCTGTATTCTACTAATGTATGCAAAAAAGCATAGCTGAGCCTCCATGTAACCAAGGAAGAACATATTAAGGGTTATTGCTGCGGGCTGTATTTGCTTGAAAGGGGTTATGCAGGAAATAAAACAACCCTCTGTTTCTGATAAAATAGAATAATGCTAAAGAAGAAAAGATTGTTATAAGAGAAATAGGTTATTTCATTAAGCAATAAGTTGCATATACTATTATGAAACTAAACTTTGAGTGACATCCATGTCATATTATATACAGCTACAACTTTTTGTCCAACATATCTTCAAAAGTAGAGTAGTATGCAGAAAAATGATCTACAAAATCATATTTCTCTTTCTGAACTGTCATGAAAAACCGTAATAAATTTCAGACATAGAAAGCTCTTTGGGTAGTCTACTGGAAGTGTAGTCAAAGTATGACTAGATGTTACTGGAAGATAAAAACCAACAAAACAGAGTATAAAGCTATACAATATCCAGCTGATAGTTACAGTAGGAGAAATCTCTATAGTAGAAGGAATGGGATGAGCTTTAAAAGAAATAGGCTCTCAATTGCCAAGGACTTTGGTGCCTTCCATCCAAGCTAGTGCTTTAAGTCATGTAGGCATACTGCAATAATTGCTGCTACTGGCAGGGAACAAATGGTACCAACAGAGAGAGGGCATTTGCCAAAGGATAAGCTGAGGGTGACTGAGACCAGATAAGCAGCCTTTGCAGAGATTGTTTGGGATCTGCACAGCTCCCATAGAAACCCCTTTCTGAAAAACAATCTTTGTTATTGAACACAGTGGTTGTAGAGGAACCTGTTGCCTTAGGAAGAAACCCTTAGGGTGTGGTATATTAATGTCTCTCCCATCCTGCAAAGCAGAAAGCATCAGAACATAGCACACAACAGGGGAGACAGCAGAGGCTGCACAGCAGATTCTAGAGTCTTTTTGGACTCTGGCTCATTTTGAATACACACTTAGAACTGGCAATAATACATCTACTTCTTAAAAAACAAAATAACACAAAAAAAACCCCAACAACAACCCAACCCAAAACCCAAACAACCAAAAAAAAAACACCCCAAGATGCAGTTTTATAATCGTTAACAGAAGATCAAATGAGTGTTAACTATATTTGTAATATGTGCTTTGTATTTCATCCTTTACAAAAATAATCAAAATATATTGACTGACTATACCACATCAGTTTACTTGTGGCCCTAAAACTTCAGCTTGCTGCTAAAACGTTACACTTATTTACAGGACAGTTTGCTGGCGGAACTAGCCCCTTCTCCTTCCCACAGCTCAAGTATGAAAATACTGAGAGAAAATAAGGTTTCACGTGTCTAATTTGTATTCAAAAATGAAGATAAATGTTAACCTTTCTATCCTCACAGCAAGAAGAAACATAAAGATCAGAACTCATGCTACAGCAGATGCCATGACAGAACCCAGCAATGAAAGCCTGCCCTTCAGTTTGATTTCCAATTGATTTAAAAGAACTAAGAGATGCTCCTGGAAAATACCCTTCCAATACATGCCGTTAGATGAGGCCACAACTGCAACATCAACACATCCAAATATACTCTTCATACACTGGTGTTCTTGGTGCCAGAAACATTGTACCTGAAATAAAAAGAGTCATTAGAGAGTATTGCCAAGTTCTGGTGAACAGTAAAAAGTGAAAAAGGCAATGTAATTTCCAGTGTTATTGTCATACTCACGCCAACTTTGTAACAGTAACCGCCTGCTGGGGCGTATCAAAGAATATTTTTTTACCACTGCTATTACCACCCACCTTCCTTTTTCTCCTGGTGCTGTCTCTGGACATCTGCTTCCTCATCCACTGACAATGACTGTGGCCCTCTTCTAAAAGGCATCCTCAGAGGACAGAGCAGTAAGCTTTTAACTGCTTCATGAAGACTTTGCTTATAGGAAATGACCTATTTGTCTTTTCTTTGCCTTTTTGAACATCTGGAGAGATATGCTCTTTCTGCAAGGTTGAAAGCTCATAGGTAAAAAGGGCAAAAAAGTTATGCCAAGGCAGGAAAAGAGCTACAAGAACCTTACTTCAGAATAGGAACTGGAGGAAACTAAGAAGAAAGGAGCATTTATCTTCATAGCTCACAGTCAGCTGCAAAGGCAGCTCGTTAGCTGCTCACATCACTGTGTTTGTTCAGGTTTGAATGGTTTCATCTGGCTTTACAACTTCCAGCCTTCATTGTGCTGCTGTGCAAGTCAAATTTCTCAACCAGACAAACCATAAAGCATGCATGTCTTTTAAAAATGTTACTCATTAGAAATACATCCTAAGGTGACCTTCTCTCTTGCTGGAGCATCTTCAGATCAGACAAATACCTAAGCTGTTTGCAGAAGCTTCCTGGTAGCAGCTATGGTCAGGACATGGAGTGAAAGACCTGCTAGGACAATCATTGCAGGTTGAGCAGGACACAGATAGGTGCTATCAGAAGAAGTGAGTCTTGGATTACATATATTACTCGCTCAACTGGATAACTAGCCCTAGAACTAAATTATTTTTATTTTTACAGAAGAGTTGGTTTTACATATGAAATGACAAAGCCTTGCGTTTTCCTAATCAAAGTTCCACACATAGAGGAGCTGGTAACCACAAATGACAAAACTCATTTTCACAAGATGTCAGTGAACTCTTCAGATCAGAAAATTAGTAAGACTGCAAAAAACCCCACCCTGGTATTCATAAATCTGGAAAATTTATTAGCCATAAAGTGCCTAGTGCCTGCAAACTCTACCCCTGCCTTAAGGACTGAACCAACCAGAAAATACTAGCTCTAGTACAAAGTGCAGTTATTTCGCGTCTGTTCTAACAGGACGTTGCTTTTTTGCTTTTACCTCATCTGAAGGGGGTAACTTTGATAAAGACTAATTTTGGAAACAGGAAGTTGCATGGTAATTTCAGTAACATAACTAGGCTTTCTCTGTTAGTTCTGCAATCCTGAGAAGGAAGGAAAAAAAAAAAAAGTGGTTTGGTAGGATGTTGTTAAATAGAGAGGATTTACTGTGAGGGGTAGTGATTCTTGTTCTTTTTGTTGAGAGCAACTTCTTAGATGATGCTTAACAACAGCTACAAACACTCTGTGAAAGGACATCCTTTGAGCAACACTAATAATTGCCTGTGTTGTACACATAGCATTAATGAGTAGCACCATGCTAGTGGATTAAACAACAAATCCGATATATATTCAATCTTGCCTTCTCAGCTTGGAGTTCAGAAAAAAGGAGGACACTAACAACGATGTCATGTTGACTCCTGTCATGGTTTAACCTCTGCCAGCAGCGAAGCAGCACTGGCTGTGTGCCCTCCACTCCTCCCCCAGTGGGATGGGGAAAAGAACTGAAAGGGTAAAAGTGAGAAAACTCATGGGCTGAGATAAAGACAGTTTAATAAGTAAAGAAAATGCCACACCCACAAGTGAAGTAAAACAAGGAATTTATTCACTGCTGGGCAGGCAGGTGTTCAGCCACCTCCAGGAAACCAGGGCTCCATCACACTTAATGGTTACTAGGGAAGACAAATGCCATAAATTTGAACATGCATTCCTCCTTTTTCCCTCATCTTTATACGCTGAGCACTATATCATATGCTATGGGATATCCCTTTGGTCATTTGGGGTCAGCTGTCCCAGTTGTATCCCCTCCCAACTACTTGTGTACCCCGAGCTTGCCCACTGGTGGGGTGGTGGGAGGAGAAGAAAAGGCCTTGACTTTGTGAGCACTGCTCAGCAACAACTAAAACCTCCCTGTGTTATCAACTGTTTCCAGCATAAACCCCTAATATAGTCCCATACTAGCTGCTGTGAAGAAAATTAACTCTATTCCCGCCAAAACCAGTACAACTCTTTCTATGATCATGTGACCCACCTTCTCAATGCAGGAAAGACTGTGGATGTTGTCTACCTGGACTTTGGTAAGGCCTTTGACACCATCCCCCAGAGCATTCTCCTGGAGAAGCTGGTAAATCATGACATAGATGAGTGTACTATTCACTGGGTAAAAAACTGGCTGAATGGCTGTGCCCAGAGAGTTGTGATTAATGAGGGGAAATCCAGTTGGCAGCCGGTCATGAGTGGTGCCCCTCAGGGCTCAGTTCTAGAACAAGTCTTGTTCAATATCTTTATTGATGATCTAGATAAAGGGGTTGAGTGCATCCTCATTAAGTCTGCAGATGACACCAAACTCAGTGGGAGTGTTGATCTGATTGAGCACAGGGAGGTTCTCCAGAGGGGCCTGGACAGGTTGGATCGATGGGCCAAGGCCAATGGGATGAGGTTTAACAGGGCCAAGTACCGGGTCCTGAATTTCAGTCACAACAACCCCAAGCAGCACTACAGGCTTGGGGCAGAGTGGCTGGAGAGCTGCCCAGCAGAAAAGGACCTGGGGATATTGTTGGATGGCTGGCTTAAGAGGAGCCAGCAGTGCGCCCAGGCAGCCAAGGCGGCCAACAGCATCCTGGTTTGTATCAGGAATAGCGTGGCCAGCAGGAGTAGGGAAGTGAAGGTGCCTCTGTACGTGGCACTGGTGTCACCTCCTCTCCTCGAGTCCTGTGTTCAGTTCTGGGCCCCACACTACAAGAAGGACATTGAAGTGCTGAATGTGTCCAGAGGAGAGCTACCAAGCCGGTGAATGGGTAGAAAATAAGTCATATGAAGGAGATGCTGAGGGAACTGGATGTGTTTAGTTTGGAGAAGAGACCTCATTGCCCTCTACAGCTACGTGAAAGGAGGTTGTAGAGAGGTGGGTGTTGGGCTCTTCTCCCTAGTTAATAACAACAGGACCAGAGGAAGTGGTCTGAAGTTGCAGCAGGGTAGGTTTAGATTAGATATTAGGAAGAATTGCTTCACTGAGAGGGTGGTCAGGCACTGGAACAGCCTGCCCAGGGAGGTGGTGGAGGCACCGTCCCTGGAGGTATTTAAGAAATGTATAGATGTGGCACTTCAGGGTATGCTCTGGTGGCCGAGATTGTTGGGTTGGGCGATTTGTTTTGTAGGGTTCAGGGTTTTTTTTTGTGTGTGTACGGTTGGACTCGATGATCTCAGAAATCCCTTCCAACCACGAAGACCGATTCTGCGATTGCCGCGCCATAGGGAGAGCTGCCACGGCCTCAGCCCCCCGCCAGCCCCTCCGAACTAGCGGGCGGGCTCCGTTTTCTCCCCTCCTTCCCTTCACCGCCACCGCCCTGTCACCGCGGGGGCCGGCGCCCGGGGCGGAGCGCCCCAAGGCGGGGCGGGACGGGACGGCTTGGCGGGGCGGCGGCCGGGGCGTGTTGCGTGCGGTTCTGGTGCCGGAGAGCGGCTGTCGGCGGGCGGGCAGCTATGCGGTGCTGGAGGCTCCTTCCCTCGGTGGTGCTACTCACCGTCCTGGTCCCTGTCAGAGGTGAGGAGGGGCGGCCGGCGGTGAGCGGTCCTGCCGCTGCCCCGTCGGGCTTGGGGAGGAACCGGCTCCCCCTTGCTTGCCGTCCCCGGGGCGGGGGGAAGAGAAGGGGCTGAAGCCACGCCGGCAGCGAGAACCTGGAAGGGAACCTGGA
>VZRU01019158.1:0-60221 GCA_013398155.1 Pedionomus torquatus | reverse complement strand
GTGGACAGTAAGATCTTTGGTGTGATGCTCTGAAGTTACTTTGGAGTGATGCTTAGAGTTATTCAAAACTATGTTTTTCTAAACTTGCTGCCAAGAAGTCTGAAGCCTGTCTGGTTTATGCTTTCCCGTCAGGAAAATGCACAAAAACTGCCTTCAGGGTCTTGTTTCAAATTCAAAGGAAATGATGCTATGTTTTTAACAGATTGCTCTTAAAAAGCTGGTTAATTTATCTAAGTACTGGTTAATACCAATAATATAAACCAAGCACATAGGTTATAATTAGTTTGGACACTTTTTCCTTGAACAAAAAGTGTAAGAATTTGAAAACTCTTGAGAATGTCAGCCTGGGGAGGGTGGGGCCGACCAGGGNAAGCCTGTCTGGTTTATGCTTTCCCGTCAGGAAAATGCACAAAAACTGCCTTCAGGGTCTTGTTTCAAATTCAAAGGAAATGATGCTATGTTTTTAACAGATTGCTCTTAAAAAGCTGGTTAATTTATCTAAGTACTGGTTAATACCAATAATATAAACCAAGCACATAGGTTATAATTAGTTTGGACACTTTTTCCTTGAACAAAAAGTGTAAGAATTTGAAAACTCTTGAGAATGTCAGCCTGGGGAGGGTGGGGCCGACCAGGGGAATTTTAGATTTGTGGTGGTGCAATCTTAACTTAAAGTATAGGCACAACCTGAATTCTGTACTTCTGAAATTTTGATTTCACTGTTGGTGCACAATCTGCAGTCTGCATTTGTAGAACGGCTGTGGAAAGTAAAGAATCTGACTTTATAAGCTATTCGCCTGTTGTGTGATGGTTTGGCTGTGACTGGTTTCACTAGGACTGCTTGCTTTCACGATACAAGCAGATGAGTCTATGCCTTAGGACTGAGAACTTCTTGTGGAATCACCCATTTTAGGCACGTGAAAGCTGTTGTTTGTTAAAACAATATTCAGCATATCACAAGGCTTTGAATGTGTGAACTTTATTATTTTAGAAAAAGAGCCTGCAGTTTTAAACTCAAAACTGCTATTTGAATGTTGTCTCATGTGCCGAGTATGGGCTCTGCAGGTCAGGCAAAGCTGGAATTTAGATATCATTGCGGCTGGATCCAGAGCAATGCGAGTTTTCATATTGTCAGTTTCTATAGGCAGTCTGACAGCTTGCCCCTGCTGAAGAGTGGGATCTTTCCATTTCTCTCATCCTGTGTTTGGTCCGGTGCCCGTTGTGGCCTGTACTGAGATGATTCAGCTTGATAAGTCAGCAAGTGACTAATCTGGTGCATTGAGTTTGCTCTGCGGAGTGTTTGATGAGTGTCAGAGCCAGCATGAGGGAGTGGCGGGGCTGAGCATCTGAGAGTGGAACTGGGGCGGGTGCAGGGGAGGAGAGGGCAGGAGGCTTCCTGCTTTGGCTGGCGGCGAGGTGCGAGACCAGCTCAGCCATTTTACAAAGTCACCAGGTTATCCCCGCGTCTGATTGTAGGCGTCTGGTTTTCAAAATAACAGAAAAAGAAAAGTATTAAGCAGGATGTCTTCTGTGTAATTTCTGTGAAGAGCACAGCAGAAGGAGAAAAACATCTGTACGTGATGAATGGCAGAAAACTGCTGCATGCAGACAAAAGGCTCAAAAGTATCTGTCTTTTTACTAACGATCTTGAGTTCAGAAATACGTGCTTTAAGTCTCCTTTGCAATAATTGAGTAAAGCTTGTAGATTGAAACAGATAGTGAACAGTGTAAGGCAAGCAAAATGCACACCAAGAGCTATCTATGCTGTAAGATCAGTAGCCTAAGGTGAATTACAAGTGGACTAAGGCTGCTGGAATTACAGGGCTGTGAGCAAAGGGAAGGAAACACTTGAGCCTTTGACTTCTCGTTGAGACAAGTCAGCACTGAGAAAAAAGACTACTTGGATGAAAGACAGTGAAATGAGCCTGTCCGTACTGCCGTAGGTGGAGATTTCAGCTGGGGCAAGGGGGTGGCGCAGGGACTTCTGGAGACTTATCTCTGCTTTGTGGGCTCTAGAGTTGTTTGCCTTTTAAATCTGATTAAAGAAAAACCAAAACAAACCAACAGTGAACCACCACATGACTTTATTCCAGTTGAACAGTTTCAGTAGCAGTGCTACTGTGCATACGACAGTGTGAACTTGAAAAGCACAGCGCAAGTTTCTCCATTTTTCAGTTTCCTCTAATTTGAAATGGTAAGAGGGTTTTTTCATGTGTTGGTATTTATATAAAATGGCCACTGCAGTGCTACATCAAAATGACATCACTGCAACAATCCTTAAGCTTTCCATAGTTACAGTAATTTAACTTGGCAAGGGTTACGCGTGACTCAGCCTACTGCCATCCAGCCAACACCAATTTCAATGTTTTCCTGACGTTACTGTGGTGCTGGGGTCGCCTGCAGTTGAGAAAGGACTCTGCTTTAACTGTTGCTGTCTTGAACCTCTCAATGCAATCAACTTGTTTCTCATCAGGCGACAGCTGTGTCAGTGTAATGCAGTAATAATAGTAGTCTTCATCAGTTAAGGTCATCTTGGCAGGGGCAAGCCTTTTTCTTTTAGCCAAACTGCTTCTCCATGCTCTGGCATGGGAACATACTCTTTGGAGTCTAGTAAAAGTGTTTTGAGAGAATGCTATGAGCAAAAGTGTCTTTTGGAGAACTTTTACTTAAATTAGCTTACTGTCAGTTAACACTAACTTCTCTTCATTGTCTTGGGAACTGAGGAAAAGAAAATCAAGCCTCTAAGATCCTCTCCTTTCCCTACTTAAGCCAAACCACCCTACCCACCTCACCACAACTTCCCTGGTTTTCTCTGCAGGTTATGCTCAGCCCATCCCCTGCTCCTTCAGTGAGGAGATGGGCAGAGCAGCAGGGTTGTATGCCTAATGACTTCTTTCTGCTGCTCCTCCTTGCTTCCTTCCTTGCTGATTTTTCTCAGCTCTTTTTGCTTCTGCATGTGCCAGTGAAGGTCACTATGTGAGTGGCCCACAGCTGCAGTCCTCAGGGATGTCCTTGCCCTGATGTGTATGGTCATAGCTGCAGTCCCTCAGGGTTGTACCCTCTAAGCATGAAACCTCACCTGCCCAGAGCCACAGCTCCAGCCATGTGTTCCCTCTGGAGTCTCTTCCTCTGCGAGTTTCTTAGACTGTCTCCTTAGTGAGAGTAGGATACAGTCTAAGAAAGTCTAAGACATTCCTCCCATCCCTGCTGGCTGATGCTCAAGCAGGACTACTCTGTGCTCCTCTGACCAGTTGAAGGTTTAATGCGCACCGTTGGTGTCAGTGCCAGCCTGACATGACTGTAAGTGGCATGGGCGAGTTCATGGCCTCTTCCCAGACAGGGCACCCTGCAACCCTCTGCTGATAAAACCCTGCCCAGTTCCTGTCCCATACATTCTTGAGCAACATGTACCTGGGAACTGTTTGGACATACGTCTTATTTGCAAAGACATGTCTTTTGTCTCCAAAACATGTGGCATAGATTATGAAGTAAAATAAGATTATTTGTCATATATAACAGCACACATTTGATTTCATTATCACTTTACTAGTGACTACCTAATAGGGAATTCCTGGTTGCCAATTGATAAGAACTCCTTCCTTAGGGACTTCAATTGCTGCAGGAGGATAGACATGAATTTGTGTCTCCATTCTGCTGTTCCCAAGGCTGGCTGGTACTTTGTCACCCAGCTGAACTTGCGATTTATGGTTTTCTGCAGGGTTGCGATGACAAGTTCTTATTTTTAGGTTAACTAGCTGCCTCCCTCCAGCTTCACAGAGATGAGATTCCCTTTCCCTGTAGTGCAGTTTCAAGTAAGCCCGTGTACCATTCTACCTTTCCAGATGCCTGAGGATTAGAGGGAATCTGATGCAACCGCTCTGCTCCACAATCTTCCCCTCATTCTTGGACAGCTGTGGTTTTGACATGACTACTGCTATCTGAGTCTAGCCAAGGCTGCATTCCATAATGCCAACAAATATGCTTCTTTATTCCACCTAGGGTGCTGCCTACATTTTCTTTCCAAGTAGAAGAGCTTCTAGCAACCTAGTTCTAGCCTTGCCACTGTGAGGGTACAGAACTTGCTGGTGTTGCTGAAAAGAAAGGGGCTGACCTACTTGCCGGGCTTCTTCAAACCTCCCTTTCTTCCATCACATGTGCTGGTTCATCATTCATACTTTTCATATGATATCTCACAGATCTCACGCTGCTTAGTTCCCTTAAATTATGGCTTCCTGAGATAAGTCTAAGCTCCATTCTCTGCCCCAATGTATGAGCTGCAGTCTCATGGACCTACCTGGCTAAGAAGAGCTCACACCCTGAACCTGTGCTGGCAAGTTGAGCTAACTGGTCAGCCTCGTTATTACGTTTCTCAAATTGCCTTTGAATTTCAGATATGCATAATAACATCATGTGTTTGAGTAGCTGTTTCTTCAAGTAGCTGCTGTGTTACTTTTCATTCTGCTGCAGAAAGTGGTTTCCCTCACTGCTGCTGGTTATCACAGTTCCAGTCTTTAAGCCTTTTCTGGACTGTGTTAGTGATCACCCAGGAGTCTGTGAACATGGATACGCAGGGCCACTGATGCTCCTGAGCATGTTCCAAGGCGACTCTAAAGGCCATTACTTCTGCAAGCTGATGCTAGCCTCTTGTGCCATTGCAGGTGGCAGCTGCTTGGAGCCCTGTTTCCTGCTGTGATTTTACAGGATCCATCAGTAAACAAACTCTATTGTTTCTTTTCACCATATAACTTGCCATATGCTGGGGCATTTAATAGCCAGAGGAGCTCAATTTTCCTCTTATTGCTGATTTGCTGACCATGGACAAATATGTTCAAGTTGGGAAAAGTAAAGTTTATGTGTTGCCCATTACTTAGTACTGTTCTGAGAGATTTTTCCCTAAGCAGTACATCATCGATGTAGTGGAAAAATTCTCTAGAGATGTATTGCTTTCAAGTTTTGTGCATGATGCCATGGCAGATGGTAGGGCTGTGTTTCCAGCCCTTGCAACAACCAGTTCCAGACATATTGCACTTCATTCCGGGTGAAGGCAATTGGTGTCTTGCTGCTTCTGCCAGAGGGATTGAAAAGAAAGTGTTTGCAACATCCGTTAATGTACTAGGTGTAATTTTTGGCTCATGTAAGTGCTGTAGCACGCCTGGAACTACAGCAGCTAATGCAGCAGCTGACGTCTGATGTTAACTGCTGGTTTTCAGTATGCTTCCGGACAGATGGAACAGAACTGTTGTAAGGTTAATGTGTTTGAGAGCCCCCCTCCCCTTGCTTTTCCAGGGATCAGTTACTAATTACTTTTTAAAATCTCACCAGCAGCCCCTTAATCAGTTCAATGCCTGTTTCAACAGATTGTTTGCATTGTCAAGGGAAGGATGACTGGGTCTATCTAAATGCATGCCGTGTTGCTGGGGTCAGTAAGAGTCCCGTAGGTGATTCCCTCCTGTACAAAGCCTATACCTGTACACTGCCTGTACCAAAAGCCCAATGCCTTCCTGTCTGATCTGTCCATCTACAGTGGTTAAGAAGCACAGGCCCAAAGAGGCCAGGGGCAGCAGGGGCGATGACAGCAAGTAGGGGCTACCAGTCTTGTCTATTCAAACTGAGGCCTTCTTCCACTAGAGGCAGGTATGTGTCTTCCCCACTCATTCATCTTTACTCATTCATCACTGCCACACAAGGATGGTAAGGTGCATTAAGCATCAGTATCCCTTAGGGCACCATGTAGGTGGGGCCAAGTGTTGCTTAGCTGCCTTATCCAGACAGCCCAGTGTATTTGGTTATCTGTGCCTGCTGCCAGCCCAGCAGCAGGTCCCCCCCTAAAGCAGTGAATTTAGATGGGTTGTCAGAACAGGATGTGGTCTGGAGCCTCAGGAGGTCCCTGTGCCATCTTGCAAAAAAACCCATAGTGACAGCAACAGTGCAGAGTCAGCTTTTCTGCAGACTTCACACCAGTACTGCAAAAGCTAGTGTTTGGAAGGTTGCTTGGCATCATAAAAACTAGTTTTAGTTTACTTTTTCATTAAAAAAAAATAATAATCTTGCTTTCTCTATATGCTTGCAAATAATCTGGGAAAGATATCCCTGCTTGCGGCAGAAAAACACTTTTTTTACCTGCTGTCAATAAAAATTACTGCAGTGATACTCATCAAAAAACTCTTTTTAAACCATTTTAGTCTCTGTGTTTTATGTGATTATGGAGCTCAGAAGAATAAGATCCAGAATATTTTCTACAGAATTCCAAAAAGTCATAAGGCAAATTCCTGCAACAGTCCAAGAACGTAGTTCTTTGTGGTGTAAGGCCTGTTTACAACAGAGTTTCTAAATATAGAACAGTTCGATTAATCTACATAATTAACACGTCAAATGTAGAAATCATTCTAACGAGCTTTGGAAATAGAATTTTAAAAGAAAACATTTACATTTGAGGTCAGGTCTCATCACACAACATCATTTTCTGTATAATAAAGGCAATGTCACCTGTGAAGAATCCACATACTATATAAATATCTAAAAAGTGGCATCTTCAACTGTACTTGCAAAAGGAGAACTCTTGACTTAGGCAAGTGTTAAGTAGCTGCAGATGTTAATTGCACCCTACTTTCCTCATAACTTGAGTCCTGTAAATCTCCCATTGGATCTCTTGTTTCTTAAAAAATCTTTCACAATAAACATTCGTTTCTTGATGTGTGCGAAGTGTCCACAAAGCTCATTTCACTTTGAGCGAAAGAGTTTTAATCTACCTAAAATCAAACTTTATTTTTAGAATCAGGTAGATGTTATGACTCAGTATACAAGTTGGTCTTTTAATGAAATAGAAGTTCTTTTTGATTAAACACCTATTGAATTAATTGGTAAAAAAGTCAGATTTTAATTATAAAACAACTTCTGTATCCTTTTTTGCTTAGCTACAGAAAATGTTGCTTGTATCTTTTCTGTTTGTGAAGAAGTCTGATATTCTGGAGTAAAAGTATAATTACAAATTTGTTAGATGCTAGTATTTCCCGATGGCCAGTTTTGCGAGTCTGGTTACACTTTGCAACATTGACAGTATTACTGCTTCTATTACTGCCATAAAAATACTATACTCAAACTCTTTTCTGTCTGGAGGTAATGTAGATACAGTGTTTACACTTATATTATACCATCACTTGTTTGCTTCCTGTGATTTGGAAGAAATTTTTGAACTTGTGTGAAGAGAGAAGAGGCTAGTGATGATGGTAGTAGTAGCATTATGTGATGAATTAAAAATAAGTGAGGCAAATGCTTTGGGTCGGGTACAGTTTTTATTAGAGCTGATGCTATTGTTGGACAAAACAGATAGCTCTGGAGTCACAAAAGTCCTTGCTAAATTTAGAAAAAAGATGTTTCAGGATAAAGTTTGGAAGAAGGGCTTGGGAAAGCCTATGTAGAAAGCTTTTGGATACGGCTATGTTTTTCTATATTTCTGTCTTTATCTTTCAATCTGCTGTTTCTTCCCTCACCTCCAGCTATCCATGCTTGTCTGTGTGCTCCCTCTTTGACACCGGATATCTCTGCCTGCTTATGTGTTTCTTGGTACATTCTGGATGCCAGGCATTTTGTGACTGAACCCCAAGCTCAGTAGTTACTTCGATTATTCCCTGCTCTCTCCCTTCCCAAATGTTGCAAATGTATATACAGACATCACTTCTTCCAACCAGAGCTGTTCCTGCATGTCTTAGACAGCAGGTTTGTAATCTGATTTATGACATCTCTCCCCTTCTCACAAAAAACTTCCAGCTTTTCTTTTTGCTATCCTGGCCGTCTCTAAAGGCCAGCTCTTTACTGTGCCAACTAAGTGGAGATGTGGACCTTTATTCCCCAAGACTTCAGGCAAGTGCTGTAATTCTGAAGCTTCTGTCTGTAGAGAGGTGATAACTTCTCTGCATCCAGACCTCTCTGACACTGTCTCCTTCCACCTTCCTGCCCACTGCTGCTTCTACTCCTTTCCCTTTGATATTGCCATTGCATCTTTGCCACTGTCTCTACTGCCACTCCATACCCAGGCATAGCTCCCTTCAGCTTGCAGTTCTTACCCAAGGACAATTTTTCCATCCATACTCCTATTGCTTTCCTGTGGTGTTCTACAAAATGAGTACATTTATAGTGCAAACTAAAGTCTGGCATATGTAATGGCAGTCTGCAAGTGATAACACTGGAGTATAAAATCCAGTTTGTGTTAGAAGGTGATATAGAACTAGAGTGGAGACGGTGAAACCATCTCCATTTCTTAGGATGGCCGTGGAGAATCCTTGACAGAAGTTTTTTTGTCTAGATGTAGCAGAATAGAAGTATTTTCATAAGATGCACTTAAGATAGAAATGCTCACAGCTTCACTGTGAATGTGTTCCAGATGTTGTGCTGAGTACATGAACATGTTGGAACTACTAGGAATGCAGCCTTGGTATACAAGGGAAGATATATCTTGTTCCTCAAGTATCAATAGTAAAGAATGGAAGGTAAAACAAACCAAAACCAAAACAAACCCCGTCTTTTTTTTTTTAATGAGAAATGAAAAATAAACCCTCATCTGACAAAACCTGTACTACATTCTGACTTGCCATATACCTGTGGCTGCCACTTAGTTGGATTCTAATTAATCTATTTAATTTTTTATCTCTCTGGTTTGGGCAGCTATCCCTAGTCACATTGACCTGGGTGCATGCAGCTTCTCTCTCTGCATGCCTGTCTTTCGGAAATACTTTTTCTTGGTAATACTTTTGCATACGTGGTATAAAGTTAGTTGAAGTACAGAAAATGAGCCTTACCCTGTAGTGTTTGTTCCGTGTTGCCCAGAGAAGCAGACTGCTGTCACATCACGTGTCCTGTGGCCGCACATTTTCAAACGGCTGAACGTCTATCTGCACGTTTCCAAACCAATGCTGGTGTGGTGCAGTGGAGCACAAGCTAGGAAAACCTGGCTTGCTGAACTGTCACTCTCAATTAATCCCTTAACAGTAAATATTTGCAGGAAGAAAAGTGTCATTGGTGCTACTTAAAAAGTGGACGTTTCAAGTTTGAGCAGAACAATAGGTTTGGTTATAAAATGACTAGTGCCGGAACTGATTCAAATCTCAGAGCAATGGATTAAAATATGAGTTGAATCATGGCAAACCACTGTACTGGGTCTGGTTTCCTCTACCCCCACCTTCCTCACAGAAAAACCTCATTGTAAACCCCAAAGTCTTCCTCTTCTTCCTTTTAGCAAAAGCTGCTGTAGCTATTTTTAAGTATGCAGATAGAGAAGACTGAAAAATCTCTTCAGTCATAGCTGAACAAGCCATGATGAAAAAGAGTCTAGAAAAGCAAAATCAATTTTTCTGTTCAGTTCATGTTCCTGACTAGATTACAAATTTTGCTTGAATTTTGCTATCAGTATACAAATTGTTTTGAACAGGTAAGACTTCTGTTGAGGAAGTTAAAAGAGGCAGGCTGTGAAATGAAATTGTCAGTTTACAGATACCAGCAGACATAAAACAGTCCTGCTTACCACGAGCCACCATTTCCATGTACTGTGTAAAAATGACAGTATTCTTGACTTAGTTCTGTGCACACTACAAGTGTGTATTTCAACTAAATTTTATTTTAAAGAAAAAATTTCTAACAGGAAGTTTACTTGTTCGTCATAAGTTATAACTTAAGTGCTTTCTCCTTGGTCACAGTGAGGATTGTTTACCACTCTAACTGTTGAATTTTTGGAGCTTTTACTTTACTGGTTGCCAGATCATGAATCTTGGTTTCTTAATACTTACTTCTTCTTTGTGCTGAAATTTTACTGCCTTTCATCCAGTACAAACCTCCCTAATATTCCTGCAGCTGAGCCTCACTGCTGCTCTTCCCTTCTCCTGTGAGCCCTCTCTGGAATTGCTCTTCCTTCTGTCCATCCCTGCCCCAGTCCTGGAGGCGCAGAGTGTGAGCAAATAAGATGCAGACAAAAAAAAATGCTGGTGTTTCTTGACCCTTAGCAGGGGAGGAAAGCCTCTAATCTATCACAGAATGGTTTGACTTGGAAAGGACCTTAAAGGTCATCAAGTTCCAGCCACCCCTGTCATGGACAGGGACGCTTCCTCCTAGACATCGTCTTACCCACCGTGTAAACCGTTTCACTGAATTGGGATGAGCAAAAGAAAAAAAAAAAGCACACAATTCTTGAAGTTATGGCTCAAGAGATCACACAATTGCCGTGGAAACGCTTCTCCCTTTCTCTGCACAAGGCAAGGCAAGGTACTGAACTGTACAGATGCATATAGAGGTTTTCAGTGCAAAGAGAAGAGAATGCTACTATTTGAAGTACAGATAAATGTCTGGTGATAAAACAGCATTAGGTCACAGAACGTCAGTCATAGCTACTTTCAGGAGAACCAGTGATTTTATTCAATTATTCAATACTGAAGAGCTTGAAACCTTCTTGGATAAATTTTTTTTTTTTAAAGTTGAGACTAGTCTTTTGATTAACTACCATTGTAGTCTTTCCAGTGCATTTAATGGATAATTTTTGGTGCTGGCTGTGATTTGCGTGGTTATACCGGTGAGGTTTAATGCTTATGAATCTGTTAATGAATGTGAGAAGATCTGAGTGTTCAAGGAGCCTTAAATGTGAGCCCCTTCCCAGCCCCACCATCTCCTCTGGTGTCCATCTAAGTGCCGTCAGTGTGAACATTGCTCCACAAAGCATAGCTTTGGCTGTTAGTGATATGCCCAGTGTTTTGAAGTACACGCTGTAGAGCAAGAGGTTTTGTAGATGTTGGTCAACTGTGGAAAGGTTCTTGCCGAGATCTGTTGAAGCTTTTGCTCTTCCTAGATGTTTGGTAGCAAAAGGCTAGAACCAAAATACAGAATTACAAGGGTAAATACTTACTCATGCATATGAGGTATCCTAGCCAAATTGGGACCCCCTAAATGTGGTTTTACACAGAGTTCTTACACTCTTTTACAGAGATGTGCCCTTCAAATGCTCAGGTACAACATGATTTCACTAATCACTAACTCTCACACTACTAATTACTAATCATTGTAAAATTTTGCAAAGCAACTATATTTCTATGAAATTCTTGCTGCTTGTCTGTTAATCGGGACATTCGTGGAGTCAGTCTTGCCATAGTTACTAATCTATGATGCCATCTAACGCTAGGAGGGCTTCAAAGAGGTGTTAGAGGAGCTTAGCATGCTGGCATTATCTTGACTGTCCACGAGTATCATTTATGCTTCATGGACAACTCTAAGCTTCCAAGAAATAAAGTCCCTATTTACAGAGCTGAGCCATCCTTTGGTTTCTTTAACATAAGCATGAACAATACCAAATCCTCCAGTAAAATTCCACTAGCTCACTACATTGCAACGTATAATGTGAACTGATATATATATATACACAAAGTTAATACACTTTTGTACCATAAAGACTGATTGAAATAATAGTTAGGGAAGGGAGCTTTCATAACAAGGGTAAATGTGAGCCCTGTGGTAAGAATGCACCTGGTTATGGAAATTTAGACTGTTTGTATAGTAGCTGCAAGGCTTGTCAGCTTTGTGAAAGCTTAATGTCCTGTCTGTCAAGCAGCTTAAACTTTGAATCTGTAGACTGTGAGCAACAAGTACTTAAAGGATTTTGGTTTCTTAGGCTTATAAAAAATTAACTACCGACAATTTCACGCCGAGACAGAATTTCAAAAGTGAATGCAAAGTAGGTGCGTACTGCCTGCTTGATCTTGATGAGATTTGAGAACAGGCTTTCCTAAGGACTGTTTCAGAGCTTCCATCCAGCCCTGACACAGGTTTCCGAAGAGGCAGTGATGTAGAGCAGAGGTGTCTTGGCCCATTGTACCTGTTCCATGAGCTTTCCTAGGGGAACAGTGATTGTGCCAGCACCTGAGACTTGGGAAGAGAGGCAGGGGATGCTTTTTGCCTGCCCCAGGAGCAGAAGGACAGGGCTGGCTTTTGGAGGTGCTGTGTTGAAGCAAGAGGAGGCAATGGCAGTGGTGGCCCCAGTTGTGGGGTGACACTGCACTGCTGGGGACCTCTGTTGCTGACATTGCTCTATGTTTAATGCGTAGAGGAACGCCTCTGTCATTTAGGGTTACTCCAAGGAAGGAATACCAAGAACTCAAGAGCAGTTACCTAGAAAGTTGAAAATTTTAGTGTGCCCAGCACTTGCAGGTACAAGTACAATCACACAGACTTTAAGTAATGAAAGGCTAGGCAATATTTAATCAAACACCTGCAGCCTTCATCAAGGGCACTCTGCACTTGAATGCAAATGAGACTGTGCTTCTGGCTGTCAGTCATATTTTGCCTTAGTCCCTGAATTTACATGAGAGGAAGCTTAGCATTTGCTTTTTAGAAAATACTTTATTAAAACACTAATTTTAGTAATATGTTTATGCTTGCTAAGGTCAAGTACTTAGGTAAAATAGCAATAAGCATAGTATATGGTATTTGCAGTCTTGAAGCATGGTCAGGCCTTCCTGAAGTTACAGGTAAGAAGAAATGAGCAAAAAATCAAAGAAATATCTCCAATATCTTTTTATTTGTTGCCATCTGGATTCAGCACCTTTAGTAAAGCACCCCATTCTTCAAAATTTTCTCATCCTTGTTGATTCAGGAAAATAACCCACCCTTATTTCAAATCCCTTCCCTTCTTCTCCCTTCCTACTTCCTATCCATGTTCCCTAAGCTTGTCATTTCATGATGCAGATGCCATGCTTCTGTCACTCAAATGTTCTTCTAACAGCCTTGATTAATGTAGCTGAGATTTCTGCTTAGAGACTTCATGAGACAGAGCAATGTATTTCAGTTCACATCTGTAAAAAGAATTGCAGAGGAAGAGTGATTTATTTTATATGTGATTATGAGTTCTATAGCACAAGGAATTTAGTCCAATGACTAGAACTGGCCCAAGTCACAGAAGCGCAGGGTGCTGAGGCTGAAGGACACCTCTGGAGACCTTCCCGTCCCACCCCCTGCTCCAGCAGAGTCAGCCACTGCAGACTGACCAGCACCATAGTTAGCCAGGTTTTGAGTATTTTGAATATGTGGGAGAGGTACCCTCTGCAAGAAACAACTTTCCTCAAAGCATGGAAAATATGTTAGCTCTTTCCAAGCTGCTTGACAGTGCTTTGGAAGCTGATTTAAGCTTAAGGAGATGATCTGGGACCTGTGGCTCTGCCCTTTGATGTTAGTTTGCCAGTGAGGATCGTAACTGGAAGAGGATCACCAAGCATCCAAACCATTCCTTGGAGGGAAGGTGGTCACATTAGTTATGGATATGCAGAATTAAAAACTGTAAGAAGACAACCAGACTGTGGCATACAACTTGTCACTGGACAGGTTGTGATTAAAATGCCAAATATTTGCTTTTCTCTTCACTACTTGATTGAAGGAACTCACAGGAGTTCTTCGATCTTTTGTAATGATTGCATAGTTCTCTATTACCCTATCTTGCTTCTGAATAAGCAGCTCAGCATTTGACAGGACTGTTGCCATCATGTCAGTTCTCTGTCTTTGTGTTTGCCTTGGTTCTCCTGTATGCTTTTTGCTGATTTAGAGTTATTTATTCTCTCCTCTTACTCCTACATCAAATCCTGCTTACAGCTAATGTTAATGTCCCCATTTTTTACTTTCTCCTGCTCAAAAGGGTATCAAAAGTTGCCCAGTGCATGGGAAAACTTAGACAAGCAGAAGTCCCCAAACTGTACTTCAAAATATGTTTTTGTGGTTCTACAATGAATGGCTAATCATGTTCTGTTAAAAAAAAAAACACAAAAAACCAAACAAAACAAACAAAAAAACCCCCACATTCAGATGACTACAGTCATTTATGTAAATAGTTCTGGTTCAAAATGTGACTTATAGGCTTTTTTCCTTGCTTATTTAAAATCTCAAATCATCATTTGTGGTGGAAGGAATACTTAGTAATTCAAATATTAAAATAAATCAGATATTGATCTAAAAACTTTTCTAGCAATCAGATCAGAAAAAGATTATGTCTCATAATTGCCTATCTTTTTCTGTACTGTATTTTCAAGATTGGTGTAAATAACTTTTCAGGGAAGTAGTAGCTTTTGGATCATTGTAAACAAATAAATATGATAGTTATTAGGACAGTCTTTTGCATCTTTTTGAAGAGGAAATAAATCTTTTTATTGGTTGCAGCAGAGGCTTTGCTGACTTTATTCCCATCAGATACATTAGTGAATGTTCCAGATGTGCAGAAATCAGACGCTCTACAGATGTAAAAAATTAACTGTGGGTTTTTTTGGGGCTGTTTTATAGTGTTATTTTTGTTTGGGCCATATTTATTTTAGGTCAGAAAGGGTTTAATTCTTCTGAACAGAAATTACGAATAAGTTTTTGTTTTCCCTTGCTCTGTGGAGAAATTAATCTTAAAAAGCAGCATTGGTAAGTGAGTGCATATAGGAGGAGCAGGGTTTGAAACCAACTGTGTGGGATTTAATTTCATGAGTCTCCAGGCAGGGCTAATTATAAACTGCTGCTTAGCAGTGAAAGTAAACATCCCATCTATGTTGCCTGATGCAGAGGGGTCTTGCTTGCAAACCTCTGCCCTGGCTCAGAGGAGGAGTACAGTTTTAAGTTCGTTCTTCAAGGGTTTTTCACATTCCAGGTTCTCCATTTAAAACTTTAGAAAGTTCTCCATACTTCACTGTTAAAAACTGCCTAAGTCGCCTTTCTCCCAGGCTTTTTGTGATTAAATTGTCTCTCTTGGACATGTTGGAAAATGACTGTAAGAATGTGAGCTGAGCAGAAGCAGCTTTTATTGATGGTAACTAACGCTGGTGGAGCAAAACCTGTATTGGAATAAAGTGCTGCTAAGTTTGAAAAGCAATTGTAAGGAATGAGATGGCTTTGCTCTGTTATTTAAAGTGTTTCATGAACCAGTTTCTGTGTGTTGGCCTTCCTGTATTTTCTGTAGCTTCTGTTATAGTTAAATGTTGAATATTTCTTCTTCTCCTATTTTCAGTCCCCTAAGGGAAAGGAGTACAAAGCATGGGAGTATAAGATCCAAGTTTCTTTGCAGGAAGTTGGAGAGGCTACTTTTTGCATGGTTGCCCAAGAGTTTATGCCCTTGTGACTATCAGTATCCTCATCCCCCAATAGGGATGCCAAGGTTTCTGTAAGCTCTATAGAGATGAGAGGCCTCCTTGAGCTCAAGATTTTTCCAGGTTTCATGAAAATGAGCAGCTAAGCAACAGCACAGACCCAACTTTGGCAGTCACCATATGAAGTTTAACAAGAGCAAGTGCAGGATTCTGCTCCTGGGATGGGATAATCATGGTTATGCATACTATCTGGGGATCAAGGGGCTGGAGAGCAGCCCCATGGAAAGAAACCTGGGGTTTGGGTTGATGGCAAGATGAACACTACTCAACAGTGTGCCCTGGTGGCCAAAAGGGCCAACCATGTCCTAGGGTACATCAAGAACCACATAACTAGCCAGTTGAGAGAGGTGATTGTCGCACCCTACACTGTGCTGGTGCAGCCCCACCTCACATACTGCATGCAGTTTTGGACAACTCAGTATATGCAGAACATCAAGTTATTTGACTCAATGATATAAAGGATCTTTTCTAACCTAAATGATTCTAAGAAATTATCAGTGTCCAGAGGAGGACAAGACTTATGAGGAGTAGCTGAAGTCACTTGGTTTATTCAACTTCAAGAAAAGAAAGCTGAAAGGTGACCTCATCATGGTCAACAACATCCTCAAAGTGAGTAATAGAGGAGGAGCTGCTCTCCTCTCTCTGGTGACAAGTGATAGGAGAAGAGGGAATGGAATGAAGTTGCATCAGGGGAAGTTCAGAATAGACATTAGGAAAAGATTCTTCACTAAGAGGGTGGTTGGCTACTGGCTCCCCAGGGAAATGATCACAGCACCAAGCCTGTCAGAGTTCAAGGAGCATCTAGACACCACTTAGTCATACAATTAAGTTTTAGGCAGTCTTGTGAGGAACAGGGATTTGGATTTGATGATCCTTGTGGGTCCCTTCCCACTTGAGATAATCTATGATTCTATCATTTTAAGTTAGTTGGCCACTGATGGAGTGGCAAGTAATGTCCAGTGGTGGGAGAGGGACAAACCACTGTCACCTGGTCTGTAGGCCTACAACTGAAAGACCAGCTGCAGCACACAGGCTCTGTGGCACCCTGTGGTGCCCTGGGAATGGAAGGGAAGGAGGAGAGCGCCAATATTTTTAGAAGAACAAAATTCAAACAGTCTGTTGCTCAAATCAGAAAGTTGTTTGGGGTGATTCATCACAAGTCTCCTTTCTTGGTGTGTCGCCATACATGTGACTAATGGAGGAACTTTCCAAAGCTCATGTTGGCTTCTGCAGTGGAGTGTAAATAAGACTAATCTAATACTGCAGCAGTAAGCATCTGAGAGCAGTGAGAGAGTGGGTCTTTGCAAAGAACTCCTATTTGCGTAGTTACTTGGCTCACTTGAATGCCATCTAGCTTGTCACCTTTTCAAAAGCTTATGTTTGCTCTTTTATCTGCTGTTTTTCCATCTGACATAAACTATGCAGGTTATTTGGGACAGCTTGCTCGATTTGTCTCGAGATCCTGGAATTTGAGCTACAGACATGGAAGGAAAATAGTATAGATAGTTCTGAAAAGTTTTTGAGCCTGCTTATGCCCCTAATAGCTAGTAATACATGCTGTATCGTCCTTTATATGCAATATAATATCTGCCTTATTTGCAGTTACCTTTGCTTAGACTGAGAAAATGCTCATAAGCTCAGTTACTCTGGGTGCTTCTTAAACCTGCAGGGAGTGCAATTTATTCTTGCTCTTTCTTCTTGGATGCTGATACTACCTTTATTCTGGTTCTCTTCTTTTGTCTCTGTTGTCTGATTTGTTTTTCTCTGGAATTAGCTGAATCCTTGGTGCTGAGCCTCTCTCATTTCAGGCAAAGTAGTTGAACTTCTAGTTTAGCTGGAGCCACCCATGCTAAAAGCTAAGTGAGTACAATTGTAAAAGAAAGTTCTTTAAAGACATATGAAGTCTTGTGAACAGTGCAGAAACGACCAGTCTTTACTGGGAAAGCAGACAAGAGCACAGATTATTGTAATGAGTTTCATAAGCTAGGTTCCAACATTTCTGCTAACATTATTGAGATAAAGTAATGTGTTTGAAGAGCCTGACATCTTGCTGCATGCTTGGAAAACAGAGTTGTGGTTGCAGAATATTGAATCATTCCAGTCAATAAAGAAGGATTTTTTTTTCTTTTATTAACTCTCAGATTTGTTTATTGCACTCTCAGAGCATGTTTTATGTGAGCTTGGCAGCCGTCTCATCCTAAATTATTTCTCCATGCAGATCACATGTGAAAGCGGTCCCTTAAAACTCTTTTCCACTGGTTTCCTCTTCTTGAGGGAAACCACTGCAGCTGGAACAGTTCAGAGTTCTTGGAGTAAGTTTTTATGGTGGCAGTGGGAGACTTCAAACAGCTTACTTTCTGTTCCAGGTAAAACTTGCACCAAAGCATAATGTTGAGTATATGTGCTTATTTTTCTCTCTGCCACTTCTTCTAAAAAGAAATAAGGCTCTTGAAATATACCCACCAACGTAATGTTCATTGACTTAGTGATTTATCTTTATCCTTGAGATAGACCACTACCATCCGTTAACAGCATCTGTCCTCTTGTTGCTACTGTGGTAAGAGTGTTTTGAGGAGGATGCATCTTCAGCGGATCCTTCTGCCTGCCTTCTTAGGGTTAGACTAGCAAATACCTGTTTGGGTTCTGTCTTTGGGATTTCTCCCCGGAGGACTGTAGCCTGAGAGATGTATGTGCTTGTGAAAACAAACACATAAACCAGAATCCAAGTTTGAAGAACAACTATGCAAACACCTGCTTAAATTTCTCTTGAGTGTTTTTTACCTTCTTGCGTGTTAATATGGATGTTTCTTGTTGTAGCCTAAACAAAGGGGTAACTTCAGAGGTAACTGAGATTTGGATCTCAGCAACTGCTCATTTTACCAAGAGTTTTAAGGTTGTATTGCAAGAAGATGTAGGCTTCAGATAAACAACTTGCAAATACTTTGCATTCTGTGAAACAGTTTTTCAGGAGCCAAGTATCTAGAAGAGCTTATGGTCTCCACCTGGAATGAAGAACACCAAGTCAAATATCTCCTTTCTTTCTGTTCAAGATCTATACCTAGTAACTTTATCCAGGAGGTTCTAAATGTACTTTGCTCATGCACCACAATAAAGCTGCGAATTGCCTCTTTTGCCATGAAGGAGTCTGTCACTGGCCAGGCAGTGCTACATCCCTACTTAGCTGTGACAAGGTGATACTCAGTTCAACTGATACAGTGTGGAAATCACAGCTTAGGCTTCAGTGTTCAGTTTCTGCTGTAGCAATGCAGTTGGCTAGACTGAAGACTAGCTTGAAGGAAACTGCAAGCTTGCCTTCAGTTTTTTTATTCTGGTTGTCATTGCTTGCTTCCATATTAAACTTAAGTAATGTACCTTAGTCTCATTTATTCTCTGGAAAAAAAAAAAAAAAGTTATTATTAGTGCAGTTATCTGAAAAGGAAAAGAGAGTTCAGTTTTGACCTCAGTTGAGATAAGAATGTCACCGAGTATATGAGCATCCATCATTCGTAGCCCTAGACTCCTCAGTTGTCTTTAGTTTGTCCTGTCATGTAAGCAGAAGTTTGATTTTTGTGTTTTTTTGTGTTTGATTTTTGATGTTTGGTTTTTATTCCTCTCTTCAGACTGCAGTAATCAGTTCTGATTCCTCTTCTCTAGCTACATTCTTAGAGGAAAATGCAGACAGGTCATTGCTTTGTGTGTGTAACTTCTGAATTAAGATAGTTGTCGTGGGAATTAAGTTTTGCGCTCACTGGCTTGATACTCAGTAGGTGGGAAAAGTCTTCCAGCTTCTTTGGGGTTGAGACAGTATATGTGAACACCTTTTTCTTGAATTGCTGCTATCTACTTCCATGCCTTTTTCCATGCTTCGGTGAAAGCAGGAATGATGAAGTATCAGGAATATCCCAAGCAGTTGTTTTAGCTGTCCATTTATCTTACAAGCCTCTGCTGCTGAGATCACACTACTATATTCATGCTGTGAAGCCAGTTTGTATCATGAATATACTGAGTTAGTGTGTTTGCAGTCTTCTGGGTAAGCAGCAGTAGTTCTAGCAACTGATCTAACACAGCAAGAGAGACTGTTTCTTTTCTAAAGACTAATCTACCTGCAGTGGAGAGTCCATAGCGGTAACAGCTTCGTTTAGCTTTCTTTTATGAAGTTGAAAAGACTGCTCAAGATCATCTGTGCTAATAACTTAAATCGCCTTCATGCCCTTAATTTTTGTTAGGGGAAAAGATAAGCCCTATAAAATGCATGAAAATTAATTTTTAATGCCAGAGTATAAATCCCTTACCCAATCTTTCACACCAGCCTTTGTGCTCTAAGGCTCTTCTTCACACTTGCGAACTTGAGCTGTGCCCCTGCTCATGTTGGGGTTCAATGGAAAGAAGGCTAAGAAAGAATATGTTGTGGATAACACTGAAAAGGCAGGGAATAGCAATGGCAAGAGTAAAGGATTAAGTGCATTATATTGACTGTAGGAATACATGTTCTGGCCCTCCAGATCCTTTCTATAGAGGCAATTTTTTGTGCTGTTCTTTTTTTTTCCCCCAAAGAATTGTTGTATGAATGGCAGGCTGGAGAAACAGAGAAGAATGTCTGTCTTTAGCCCTGAAATATCTTCTAGTCTGATGCAAGAAGCAGAAAACCTATGTCAAGAAAGATCAGAGTTATGTTTATGACTGTAGTAAGTGTTGGTTTTGAGTAAGAGAAAACAGTGTGCTTACTGTTGCTTTCATCTTTTACAGGTGATTTTGGTGACTTTGACTTAGGAGATGCACTTGGTAATTATTACACTATTGCAAATTTTGGGAGGTAGGTGGGAAAATAGTGGCCGCTGTTTTGATTTTTTTTGTTTCTGAGTATCACAACATGACCAAGCATGACGCCTTGCCTACATATGGTTTGTTTAAATCTCAGTTGAACAATTCAGCTATGGGTACGTCAAAATGTTGACTGCGTAGAACTCAAACTTGTCTTTGGGAATGCTTGGGGATTCCTCTTAAGAGGAAATGTCTTGCTGTATAGACTTGATCTTGTGCTTTTCCTGGTATAGACATAGGCTTACATTTGTCCTTCATGTATCTTCTGAATAATGTATTGAATAGTATTTAAACTTTTCATTTTTTTTCTAACTATCCCTGACAGAAACTACAAAGAAGCCTCTACCCTCTCGGAAACCACCAGCATCAGATACTGGTGAGAACTAATTGGCTTGTAATGCCTTTGACTGTGAAGTCAAGTACAGTTGTACATAGTAATTTGAGAGCCTGAATTTTTCAATGTACTGTCACACAGAGTTGTCCTGTACGTGAAAGCAGTTCCCAAATAGCAAAAGGATTTCTGCATTTCGGAGACTTTTGCTAGTGCTTTCACAAATTTACTGTGTGATTTTTCAAGCTTAAATACTCTATAAGAATCTCTTTTGTTGGTTTTCAGTCGGAATGTTTTGAGTTTGCACACTGGAAGCTGGCCCTTGACATGTATTACGATCACCAAAGCAACAAGAAGTTTGGCAGATAATGCCTGGTAACTCTGTGGTGCTCTTACATGGGCCACTATTGGATGAGCATGCCATTATGTTCTTGGTAAAAAAGTTGTATAAAAATAGTCTAAAACCAAACCAGTTTTTGCATTACATCTAAAATTTCTTTTCTTTCTTTGTAGATGACTTAAGCTTGGAACATGCTCTTTATCCTGGTAAGTATCACGTTTTCCTGGATACTGCTCAGTGGTACTTGGTGCAACGTCTATCCACCTTTTATTAACTAAATGTAATAAGGGTGCTGAGTTGATTAAGATAACAGACTGTATAGACTGTATATAGAAATAATTGCAGTCTAGTTATTTACCTTAATTTTCAAGGGTCTGGATCACAAAAACTGTATGTATTTCACGCATTTTGTAGCCAAGTCTTACTTGTTTCATTGCTGTGCCTTCACTAGATGGCACTAGTTCCATAAACTGTTACTTATGGAAGTAGTTTTTAAATCTAAAGTAATCTCTTCATTCCCAGGAAGTAATTTTAGTAGCACAAGGAAACATTAATCTGTTTGAAGAAATATGGGGGAAGCTACTCTTTCTAATGTGCTTCAGTTCTGCAGTGCGGGCAGCAGTGGAAATAGCAGCGCTGTTTTCTCTTGGCCAGTAAAAGATGGGCAGATAACACACAGCAGCTTTTCTAGCCCCATCACTGTTGCAGCTCTTCTAACACGGGGCATACAGTTGTAGGACAGTAGCACTGTTTGCTGCTCTGTTTGATTTTGCCCTTTGAAATTTCATCTCTCTAAAAGCCGTCCACTTCCAACTGCTGACATTTTTGGAAACAGAGTTGACTAAATGAGTCAGTGGAGAGAGAGGATCCTTTATAGGATGGAAAGCCTAAGGTGGGGTCTTAGCACTGTGTTCTGGAGGTGCCTGCCTCTTGACTTTGAATATACAGAGAGCTGAAGGAGACTTGATCTGACTTGTGCTAGAGCTTGGAGGAAGCAAGACCACACAACCTCAAGGTGAAGTAGTAGATAGAAGAAATGGGCTGCTGAATTGGTTCGGCTGTTGGTGAAAATACAATTTTAGAAAACCAATGCTGTTGTGTTAATTTGATGTGGGCAACAAAGACTGACTAAAAGTACAGAGAAAATTACTAAGATCTTATTCTCCTATTTTGTGGTAAGCTAAATAAAGTGTCGTTGTGGGGATCATGTTTCTAGTTCTGTTGTCTGTATCTTGTCTTTTTTTTTTCTTTAGTGAGGTATAAACCTTTATTATTGGTTAAAATGTGGTAGTTTTAAAAGAGGAAACAGCCAAGTAATCTGTACCTGCTAGAAGCATTTAAAGTTCTGCATTTGAAATCAGATGTGCAAACTAAAATACTGCATAACACTTGGTCAGTTCTGTTTACGTTTACCTATAGCTATAGCAAGGGTCTGACATACAGGCTAGTGTAGCAGAAACACTGCTAATTGCATTAAACTACAATGTTTAACCTAAGATAATGAAACAAATACAGGACTAGCTAATGAGAGGGAAGGAATATGGCAAGGGGAAGATTTCGTACCATTTTTTATGTCAGATAGTCTTTCAAGGTCACTATATGCTCTGCTTTTTGTTTCTTCACCGTAATAACTTTGCTCACTTTATTCTAACTCTTTCTACAGATGACCCCAAGCCAGCTCCACCTGCAAATCCTAGAGACTCTGGTAAGACTGACTTAACAGGAATTTTTGAATGGTAGAAAAGTATTTGTTAATCTTGCCTAGTACCTTTCCAAGTTGCTGTATCATAATCTGCTTTTGATATCTTAACCTTTTTTTTTTTTTTTCCTAAATCTCTCTTTTGTATGTAGATAACCCCAAGCGAGGTCCACCTGCTAATCCTAAAGACACTGGTAAGGCTTCCAGCACCAGCTCCTGAATTATGAAATGTTTTTAGTATCTTGTTTAAACTTCTAATAATTACTTCCTGTTAATTGGCTGCTGTGTATGTCAGATGTTGCCCTGGGTAGATACTGAAGATTGAAGAAAAATTGTCTTGCAAATAAGCTTTGCAGCACACTTGAAATTCTGTAACAGACCTGTTGAGTCACTTTCACTTAAAATTGGGGTGGTGTGGGGAGAAGGAAGGATTGGGACAGAGTATGTGTGCATTGGGCAATGCTGCTCTTGTCTGCCTGTGGTGGAGCACCTGTGTATTGAATGGATTCCTTTCAGCTTTAAAAACCGCATCTCTGCTAGTTCTAAAAACTCAGTAGGAGCTACTTGTGAACAGTATTCTTAATGTGCCTAAATTAAAGATAAAACTTGAAGTTAAAAGGTTATTTCTTTTAAGGTTTTCTTTTAAAGGCCCCAGTTAAGAAATAAAAATATTTTGTTTATGAAAGGTGGGCTTAAAATACATGCCATTCCTTGCCTGTTGTGCTTTAGAGGTCTTCTCTGTCTAACTTGGAACAAAACATCCAGATGGATGCAGCTATGATGATGCTATTATTCCAGGAATCTGATGGTAAAGAGTCCTTACCTGAAACGCAAGCCCCGGTTCTTGTTCCTTCTTCTGCTTGATTTGCAGCAGATACTTAAATGCTGATCTTGCATGCCTCAGTACAGTGCTCTTGCTACCCAACTAAACCATCCCCTGATGCAGTGCTTTTAGTTTTGGTGCTTGAAAGAGATTTGCTTTGCATAAACTAAAGATTCATTTGACAGCAGAGGGAAGGAGGAGAACTCAGGCTGCACGAGGTAGGGTCCAGCGAGAGAGGGAATGGTTCAATGTTTTAAAATAAATCAAAGGAGAGAATTACCTTTGTATCTTCTCATTGTCAGGTATATACTGCAGCCACTGGACATGCTGAATATTTGTGGGATTTTTTTCCCCTCTAACTGCTGTGTTGTACAAGTTCAAAAGATTGGTCATGACTAAGAAACCCAACTCTGAAGAAACATTCACAGCTGCAGCCTTAAAAAGAAACAGTCCTTTCCTGTCCACATCCTTTCTCTGCGTTAACAGGATAGTGAGACTTGCCCTGTTCCACTTAACTAGCTTACAGGCCTTCTTGCTTACTTAGCTTATGACTTGGGCAGTACTGCTTGCTCTTGGACACTGACTTCTTTCAGTTGTTCAAAAAGTCTGTAGGCAGCAATGCTGCTACCAAACTGTACAGTGCTGACCTGAAGAAACTTGAGATTGGGACAGCTTGTGATGCACAAACATGTTGTAACTGTGACGCTGAGCCTAAAGCCACTGTGAACTCACTTGAAAGATCTAGAGAAAACTTTGATGTCATTATGTGCCTTGAGGCATCTTTTCATTGAACTTGCAATATGTAAGATGATATTTTTGGGTTTTGTTCATAGGTGGCTTTGAGGATTCAGATCTGTATGATGGCAGTTCACCAAAAGGAGGAGGTGATGGTAAGTGGCAGCAATGGTAAGCTAGTAGGTTGTGCTTCATATTGATCTCATGGCTGCCTTGCTCACAAGGTGTTAAAACTTACACCACCTTCGGTTCCAGCATCTAAAGCTTAAGAGCATACCTTATGGTTCAAAAGCAATGTGTTCTGTCTCTGCCAAATTAAGAGGTCAGACTGGTCTAGGAGCTTTCAGTGATTTTGCACTTTTATGCTAAAGAAGATGGGTTTTAAAACTGAAATATGAATGTCGTACTTACTTCAAAATTCTCTACAAATACAGTTACTAAAGTCATCCAGATCTTCTGTGACATACTCTTAGTTCCTTTTAGTTCTTGTGGTTAGAAAGCCCAAGCGTGGACCAGAAGAGTTCTTGTGTTCTCAAAGAGAGAGGCTTTGTGTTCTCAAAGATTTCATCTGTCCCGCAGGATGAATTGATCCTTAGACTTCCAAGTGATACAGGTTCTATCTGCTCCGAGCAGTATAAAAACAAAACTTTTTTTGAGTAATCTGCCATGTATAATTGTTATGGCAAAGCTCAGTACAGTGGTAGTCATGAGGACAAAGCTACAGTAATGGTCATCATTAGGATGGGGTTAGTAGTCCCTGCAAACTTCACTGTTTCCAGGTAAGTTAGGTTACATCCGTTGATGTGATGTTGAGATGTGCTGCTGGTTACTGACATCTTCACAGAATTGTCCCAGACAGGAATTATTGATGCTATTTTTTTGGGAAACTCACCTTCCAAGGTTCTTAGGGGCAGTGACTTGAAACTTCGCAGGGGCAAGATGCATCTATTGAAACTTGTATGGCGTTTTCATCTGCACAGGTTCCTGCTTCAGTGCCAAATAAGGACAGTATTTACAGAACTCTGTCTTGTTTCATAAGAGAATTGCAAACCTATTTACTAAATGAGGCTGGGATTTTAGGAAAAGATAGTTGCTTCCATGGAAGTAAAATTGGATGCTTCCCTGAAATTATAATGCTGTTCTTCTCCACTGATTATTCTGCGGTTCTAGGTGAGTTCTTAAAACAGATTTAATAGGGGTGCTGTGCTCATTTTGTGGAATTGCTGAGGCCCAAGGCTGAAGTTGGCATCACCATGAGCTGTGCTTTGAAAATAGAAAATCTGAGTGCCAGAGAGCTTACTTAGCACTGCATGGATATAATAGGTGGTTTGTAATTTTGCATGATTAATTGACAAAAAGGTGGTCAATTAGGATATGACTGTTCTTTAGCAATGTAAAGTCTAAACCTTTTGCTCATTTTTACAGAACGAAAGGGCCCGAGTCCAAATAATGGTGAAAAAGCTGAGGGTAAATGCATACATTTGTCTACGATGGCAGCTGCTTGTCTAAAGCTTGTTTTCTGACTTCTTCTGTATTGCTAGTATTCTGCTAGGGGGGTCACTGCTGGTAGTGGGTTTCAGCTTTTGTGGAATCTAGAATTCTTACTTTCAAGTGCTGTTCTCATAGTTCTTTAAAACCTGTAAGCTGCAAGTGATTAAAAAGCTTTAAGGTCTCTGATACTGGTACAGCGATTGCATGCGCACAACTTAGATTTGGCTATGAAAGCATAGCTTTTTTTAATTAGTGGAACTTACAACAGGCATGCTTAAGTTGCTGAACAATAGACATTGCTAAGAAATCAATGGTTATAAAGTTAGAGGATGAGGTTTTTATTATTCACAGAGTTCATTGCTACAGTTCCATGTAATAATTTCAGTTTACTGGTTTTTGTAACTGTTTGCAGGACTTACTTTGAGACAAGTTTGACATTGCTTTCAATTCCAAAAAACGTATACAAACCTCTTTATTTTTCAGTTTCTGAGGGAGCACTAGCCGGAATTATAAGTGCTGTGTTTGCTACTGTAGTTGGAGCAGTATCTAGTTTCATTGCTTACCAGAAGAAGAAACTCTGCTTCAAACAAAGCGGTAAGAATTCTAAATCAGTTTTGTTTTCTACTGTCTAAAGAGATGTGGGTTTATGTTTTTGTGGGGATAGAAATTAATCTTACGTATAAGGTAGTTTTAATAACACAGTGAATTTGTTTTCACAGGGAGTAACCTCCCGTACTAGTCATCTAAGACAGGGTATCTGAAGAATGCCTTGACCAAAATTTTTAGGCTTTCAGAAGCTGGCAGATTTGAGGCTTTTAATTTCTTAAAGCAAAAGCACTTCCTGCTAAAGAGTAAGGAGGAGAGACTGCAAGAATACATTTCATTAAGGAAAATTGGCTGGAGGTTGGGGATTAGAGACTGTTGACATGCTGGAGAATACGTTGTCATTTCTACTTTTGTAAATCTTGCCTTTGTGTCTTCGCAAGGTGCTTGCCTGCATCTTAGGTTTCTGACAACTACCCAGATGTTCATCCCCAAATGATTCTCTCTTCTGTAGTTGTCTGTTGCTTGCTATCAATTTCCATTACACCTAAATAAGAGATAACTTGGAGTAGAGAATTTGGGGAATACTGCAGGTGATAGGTGGGACAGAAATTCTGGTTTTGCCCTTTCTTGTCTCTCTGACTGGTTGGTGAAGGGAGACAATAGAGCAGAACTGGCTGGATTGCAATTTAGGAAGTTTGGAAACTGAGTGACATCAACCCTGTACATTAAAATGAAAATGCAGGCAACGCAAGAAAAACTCAACTGTTGTCAGCAACTAGCCCAGTTGCTTCAGTGCTGTTATTCCTCTCAAATTGTCTATATTAATCAATAACTTTGAAGATGAGAGGATTTGAATGCTAAGCATCTTTGTTTCCCAGCAGATGAAGAGAATGTGAATATGGATAGCCATCGGGGAGCACAATCTGAGCCACCTGGTAAGAGGAGAATCTAGATGGAAGCTCAACTTTTTGGTGGGGATCCTATTAAATGCACTTTATTGACATCTGACATAGTGGAGAAAATTACTTGCACTGTTTTGTTTAAAAAAAAATAATAATCTACAAGGACAACTAACTTAGAGCAAAATCAAAAGTTCCATTCTGATAGCATGGCCACACTTCTGTAGTTTTTTATTCTTTGCACAGATTGGTTTATTGCCTTGAGGAGTCCTTGAAATATAGGAGTTAAGAGAAAGTAAGGAATTGAATTCTCTTTGCAAAAGTATTATTAAAGATGATTATGAAAACAAAAGCCTGCTCCTTTAGTGTGATACACAGCTGCAATTAGCTGACAGGCGTTCTATTAGTCATCTTTTGACTGATTGGAATCTGATACCTTTTCTTGATTGTAAACCAATATAGAACTCTGCAAGAATGCATATTAAAAAATGTTAATAGTGTTTAGATGGGTGAAACTACATTGGAAGCCAGGAGGACTGTTGTAACTAAAACATTCTCTGTAGTGAACATAGAATGATTCTTGTATGAAAGAACCATCAAATAAAAAAAATCTGTTTACAATGGTGACAGCTGTGGAAGGATCTCTTTTAAAGCAACAAAACCGCTAACAACCTGACCCTTCCAGATGCGGTTGTCTAGGACACTTGGCTGATGGAAGAGGTGATTGTTTCCAGGAAAGCCATAGATAGATATGGAGGAAACAGTATAGATGAAAACTTGGCCTTCTAGCCATTATGACTGGTTAACAAAGGAAGAGGCAGTACACCCTCATGCTGAGGTTTGTTGAATGTCTTTGAAACACTGAATAGTAAAATCTCAAAGCAGTATAAATTTGCAATATATTCTTCTGTGAGCTTAATCTAGAATCTAAAGAACTAGTTGTGGGTTTTTTATAATTAAAAAAAATAATGTAAAGCTTATTTCTTTTAGGCATTTCATGAGTTTGCTAAAAGCTTCCATCTGGCTCACGATCCTCTTTATAAACTTTTTTCCTTTAAGCTGTTAAATATATAAAACTTCCAAGGAGAAAATGCTCTCTTATGACTGGCTGTTGAAGTCAGGAGGTGGGCAGGTATCCTCAATTGAGTTATGCATTAGTGAAGCAAGCAGTGTTGTCAGAAGACCTCTACCAAAGACAGTTAATGTAGGAGTTGGAGTCAGGCTATGTTAAAATTTTGGCCAAGATTCACCAGAACTGAGGTGTCAAATGCATCAGATGACATACTTTATTTTAACCAATAAAGCCATAGCCAATAGAGTCAGATTACTCTTGCCTGCCTATTGCTGTCATGTTATATCCCACATTTCATACCTCTGTTATATTTGGCAGGCAAACATGAGCATGTTGTGAGCCAAGAAACTGGGCCACCGTGATCAGCATGGTGCTGCTCCTGATCTAAGTTCTGGGAGTCAGCAGACATAAGCTCTGGTTTTGGTGATAAGTGTGGATGTACCTTCCATGGTTTCTAGATAGAAGCAGTCTTGCATTAAGCCAGGTCAGATGGCATAGCAGAACAGGTTTGTGTTTTAAAAATGTTGTGTATCCTGAAAATGTAGATAACCTAGGCTAACACTTTTCTTTCAATAAGCTGTTTTTTTCTATCAGCTTTGCAGACTGTACTCCATTGCAGTTTTGTGGATGCAAAAATGAAAGCCTGAAACTGCATTTTGGGCTATACTGCAAGTGCGAGCTACGTGGACCTAGCAGGATGTGGTTATTTGAGTGAGAAATCTGGGATGTAGTATCCCTGGGTATGCAGGGTACTGGCTACACAGAATCCAGCCTCTATTGACCTGAATTTATTTCATAGTTTCAAATGCCTGCTAACAATGTGTGTTGCCCACATATATTGTTACATAGTAATACATAACTTAAAATGTATACTAACTTAGTGTACTAATCTTGAGTTGTTTATTTCATTTTTTAGTTCAGCGCACACTTCTGGAGAACTGAATTTAAAAAAAAAAACATGATGAAGAACAGAGCGTTGAAACTGGATAGAGAGCCTGCGTTCTGCCTGAAAGAAAAAAATGGAAACAAACAAACAAAAAAAGCCTATAATATACAAGCAGAGTCTGAGGTTGCCTGAGTAAACAGTTCTTGTTTGAAACACCTCTGGGAATGTGACTTAGACCTGAGTTGTTCTGTATGGTTAGCCCTGTGAAGCATTGTTGCACACCAGTATGTGGCCTTAATGACAGGAGTGTACAAGTATGTTGTGCCTTTACATTCTTTCCTGTACAAATGGGTGTGTCTCAAGTGCATTCGGTATGTTAAACTTTTCCTTACCTCTCTAAAAACAGCAAGCAATTAATGTTTTGTTACTCCATTGCTTTCGGGCAGTGCAAACATTTTTTTAATATCCTGTACACGGTGAGTGTACTGACCAAACAATTTGGTACACGGTGTGGGCACCTGAAAGCAAAGGGCTCCCTGTGCGTGGATAATGGATCTAGGTGTGGGTGCTGCTGATAAAAATCTGTGTAGCTGCCTGGGTCAGCCACCAGGGAAGAGATCCTTTGTTCTTGAGCATCTGAGACAAAAATTCAGAGTTCTGTTTTTGCATTTTTTTCATTGCATCTGTCTGGTACAGATACAGAACACGCTAGTGTGTACAAACCCTTCAGCCTTTCTGGCCCTTCCTGCTCATCAAGTACTGAGCTGGTCAGATGTGGAAAAGCCTGATTTGCACATCAGGACCATGATGGGATTTTATACATCTGTTGAGATTGATGTTTGGCAGTGGTCTGAACAGTTGTGGATGGGGAGTTGGGGAGTCAGAATTAACATCTTCAGGCTCCTATAACCAGAAATTTAAAAGAAAATAATGTGATACTTTTAATTCAGAAGGCTTATCATAAACATTTAAAAGGCAAAAACAGTATTAAAATTTGAAAGTACATAATAGCAAGACTGACCAGAACAACCCAGCCTTATACCACAAACATCCATTGAACAATATAAATGGCTTATGTGTAAAGAGTGCTTTTGGATTTGTGCAGGATTGCCGTTGGGATGAGGACCACCTTCAACTGAAAGCACGTTCCTGAGCTTTGCTGTAGCTCTTGAAAGCCACAGGAAAGTTTCAGGGATCTGTGGAAACATGGAAAACTGCCGCTCCTAACAGTTAAAGGACTAGGTCTGGAATAATAATTAGTTCTGTCTGGAACAGTCTGACCAGTTCTGTTGGCTTTCATTCTAATTGTTTCCAATTTTCATGCAATTTTACTATATGTGTCTTTACTAATGTGCTTCAGCCACCTGGCAAAGTTCTACAGAAAGATGGCATTTCATGGAAAATCTTAGAAGTCACTATGAATTTGGATATTAAACATGTAAATATATCTGTGCATTCAAATATGAATGTATGCCAAGGATAATTCATTTAAGAATTTCTTGTACATGTTTCTTAGCTTGCAACAAAGCTTTACATAGATTTTAGGATTTTGTTATGGAATTAATTTGTAAACCTCTTTTTGCCCCACTTCTGCTTCTGGTATAAAAGTACTAAAACTTTGAAGAGTGCTTGAGGGTGGAAAATTGATTTTTATGTAAACATTTGACCTCTGTAAATACAAAGAAATGAATTGACTGCTTACCTGCATGAATAAACAGGTATGTCATGTCGGTGCCAAATGTAGAGAAAACAGAAATAAGCCAGTGTTTGTTAGGGATAGAATGGCGAGGGAAGCTCAAACTAGCTTTTAGCTAACCAGACTCTTGAATCCTTTTTCAGCTTTTGCAAGACTAAAAATTACTTCTTAAACCCTCCTATCAACATTGTGATTTTTCTAAAAATAAATTAAAAATAAAAAAGTGTTTATGTATTTTCCTTCTTAGTAGCTCTAGAAGTACAGAAATGTTGGTGCTTTACCAGAGAAGCAGTCGTCAAATGGCGTTTGTCTTCCTGCTCCATCAGCAATTTTGGGTTTATTTCTTACAGCCATTTTGATAATTTTAGAAGGAAGTTGGCCAGTAGCAATGAAACCATGAGCTGCTTTCACTGGGTGCTTACCCATGTGAAGTGCAGAGAAGGCATCTATCCCTGTGAAGGATAGGCATGGCTTTTGAAGAAAAACACCTGGATTTTGGTAGCATGGAATCTACTGAAAATATGCACAACAGTAGAAGGCTTAGTACAGGCACAATTAATGGTCTTTATGTTGAGAAGGAAGAAAGACTGGCTGCTGTCACCTAGGAAGAAAAGGTTGAAGAGAAGGCTTGACATTCCAGGTGGTGGTTGTGTAGTGATCAAGAAAGTGCCAGTTTATGGGTTTCTGTTACTTGTCTATGGATAAAACCTAGCAGTTTGCTTGGTTTTTAGTTATCAGGCTATTAACTGCTACATTGCTGTGTGCCTCACTACCCATTGAGACTTTGATCTTGTGCCTTTCTAGCTCAACTGCTCTTATATCACGTAACTAAACACCCTATTCCATTATTTCTCACATTCATTGGGTCCAGAAATGTTATCAGTTAGCAGTTATGCATCACCCTACTGCAATGTTTTTATGGTTATCTTCCATGGATCACCTGCTCACTGTGGCCTTATGGGCTGTCCGTGACTTTCAGATCCCAGTTTGGGAATTAATGTTTAGTCTCCATACAGCTTTCAATCAGACTGTGCAGTGGGATGAAAAATTACTGTCCTTTCCAGTCCAAAACTGCAAGGTTGCACCTAGTGAGTACCTTCACCCTTAAACTGAGTTTAAATGGATGGCAACAAAGAGCTCTGTCCTGAGCCTGTGGCACACCCTCTTTGGTTGTGGAATTTCTCCAGTCTACCTCCTTTGCGGAGCAAGAAGAGTACCCTTCAGTAACAGGAGGGAAAAAAGCAAAGCAGGAACTTTTTTTGCATGTATCAGGTCACTTGAGTTTCTACAAGGCAGCTGAGTCGGCAGTTTAATTCATCCTATCAGTGACAAGGACTGCTTGAAAAATGTTTTGAAGGTTTTCAACTGGGATATCTGTTTCAAATACTTATCTAAACTTATCCAAACAAATGAATCTGGCTGTGGAAATGAAAGCAAGCGATTCTTAGGCATAATATTTGCCAGCTTTTTACTGTAGCTTCTATTCATGCTCACTTCAGTGTCTCTGCCAGATTTTGAATGCTAAGGAAAACTCTTTTTAGTGCACTCAGCTGTCAGTGTCCCTCAGGCTGAATTACGCTCCCAATTGTGCGTTTGGGTATTTTTCTCGCTAATTATTTTAGGACACTATCTAAACTGTACTATTCTCTGAATTTTTTTCACTTGAGAAGATTATGAAACAAACCTTAAGCTTTTCATAAACTGAAGAGATTGTTTTCTTTTTGCTTTTATCTATTGCATTGATATAAAAGACGCATTTGAAAGAAAGTGAAGAGATGATTAGAAATAGGAAAAGTACTTGAATGGTGCAAAAATCCATTTTATTTCAAACCCCTGCATTTGAAGTACTTTAAGAACCACAAGGATAAAATACTAAAATGCATGTTCCTCCATCTGCTTGGGAAAAACCATTGAAGTTTTAGGTGCCATGTAGCAATTGTATTCTTCCATTGCTGAGAAATTGTACGACTGATTCACTCATGTATTTGGCCTATATTTAAATTAATGTCTGATATTACCAGCTATTTCCATATTTTAATTAAAGTACGCCCATTTTTATGATAAAAGAGGAATGCCGAAGGATATTAGTGGCTTTCCCCAGCAGTTCTAGCGTATAATTTAGTTTTTTCATTTCCGATAGACTCATACAGCAGGTCACCCGTGCCAAAGAGAGCAATGTCTAACCTCTGCCCACAGGAAGGATGGGAGTGCAACTGTGGGGAGTTGTGACTGTCTTCCTTGTCTCTTTTAGCTTGTCTCATGTAAAACAGGCCCAATGGGCTAAAAGTACATGGTGTACAGAATAGACAGACCCACTGACTCCATTTCTCTGCCAATTTTCTATCTCTTAAATACATGGCTTTTTTGTGAAAGAACACATAAAAAAAAATAGATAAGTCATCCACCTTGTCAGGAGAATATTAAACAGAACTTTGTTTTCCCTTTCAATAGAAAAAAGTGAGGCAATTATTTATCAAAGGAACAAAAACTATAATTTAGGGTCAGGTGTAAAGCCGTTGTTTTTTTTTTAATAGACAATATTGTTTACTTGGTATCTCAGCCAATTACTTGCAACTGAGGGAGCCAAGATTAAGAAATTTCTTCAGTGCCCCAGGAGCAAAAGTGAGGTAAGTATTTGAGACATCCCAAATCTAATTCTAGATCCAGTCCTTCAGTTTCCCTCTTTGTGCTGCCTTCATATTGTTTTTATTTAGCTAGACAGAGCAGTAGCTGGCTTTAGAGGAACTAGACAAGGGATGCATCATTTTCAAGCTTAAGAACCTTCAATATCGTTATGAACAAGTATTGGCAGATGGGAGATAACACCTTTTGGGCAGACTTCACGTACAAGAACTGTTTTGAATGTTTCTGAGCTGCTTGGACTTGCCTGGGACTAATACATAACCTTTCTTGTTCCGTTCAGGCAAATTCATCACTGATGCAAAGATTAGCACGTGTGCCTCCTTTTGCTATTCTGGAAAAAAAATGAACAGTGGACTTAGGGGATTGTTCATGTCATGGTATAAATCTTGTTTTCCTTGGCTGACAAAGTCACCTCTTAAACCTAAATGTCCTTAACTCTTCTGAGATTAAGCAACTGGTCCTGACAAGAAAAATGACGATACATAAATTGAGCTTTAGAGCTTCTATGACTAGCTCAAAAATAGTTCAACCGTGTGATACAATAAGCCAGGCCTTTATATACCATTCTGCTGGTTCCAATTTGGGTAGGGGTGGGAAGCTGACCTACCTGAACATCAAGCCTCTTGAAGATCCAATACCACTGGGTTTTATCAGTCCTGTTGATGTTGCTGTGTCAGTTTTCTTGCAGTTAGCACAAAAGCATGAATTCAGTGCACACACTGTGTCATATGTTCTATTTAACTCAACAGAAATGCTCTTGGGGCCAGCCCGTGCCCCACATTGAAACAGATCACCCAGCAACACCACGAGTGCCCAAATCAGCCATTCGTGGCAGCGACAGTATTTGCTGCCCTCGTCACAACAGCGCTGACAACACCGCCTGCAGTTTAACCCCAAGGAAAAGAGAGGACACGCACTCTTTGCTGGCACTGGGCACAATGTGAGGGTGGCAGTCCAGTTCAACAGCCAAATGTGCAGATATATGTGTTTGCTAGAGAGAGGCCATGACAAAGCTGGATTTAAATCGCATCACTGATTTTAATAGTGTTCATCGATGGATGGATGCATGCATGATTTTTGTTCATTTTCCAAAGCTTTGTGTTCTTATGCTCAGCACTGCCTGAAGTCTCTCTCCATGTACGATAGGCGTGGATATCTATATTTAAAAATATATATCAATGGGAAATAGTCATGATAGACAATTTCACTTTGTGAAGATAAGCATCTGCCAGGGAACTGAGGGTGCTTCAGTCTGACATCATGTTTTAAGTTTATAAAATTAGAGGGCTTTGTTGTCCCACTGGAAACCTTCCCAAAGCAGATTCTTGGTCTCCAGTAGCCTTTAGTTAGCCATTAGGACTCTGACAGGATTAGCTTTACCAGCAGTTATTGCCCAGCCAAAAACCAAGCAGGGAAGCAGTGCTTTGAGGACAGAGTATACCTGAGAGCTTGTTTGTGAGTACGCTGCAGAGAAAGCTGGTCTCCTCGCACAGACTACCTGAGCTCCCTTGGCACCACACCCTGCTTTGAAGGTGAGGATGTCAAACAGGTTGGCTTTCCCTCAGGGAAGGAGGCGGATCCAGGGTGTTTTGGCTTCCTCCTCATTGGGTGCTACTGCTGCTTCCCTGGCTCTCCCCGCTTCTGCCTGGGCAATAAATAGATTTCTTTGAGGGTAGGTGGCACCTACAGTGCTGCTCATGGCTTGGCCACAGTAGAGTCATCTGCTTTTGACACTTGAGGGTTTTAGGGACGTCTCCCTCTTTCTTGGTGCTTTAAAGTGATGGTGAGGGAACTTTTTGGACAGAACCACTGATTCCAAGCGTCTCCCTCAAACCTTGGCACTACAGTTGCAACATCTACTGTCATTGCCTGGAAAAAGCAACCAGTGCGATCAAGGCACTGCAGAGAAGACCATGGGGAAATTCAGAAGTGTCCTTTTGTGCCTTGGCTTTCTTCTAGTCCATGTACAAGGTAAGTGACCTTTGCCTTAGCTTATTTCTAGGGTGAGGTTATTAAAGATTAAAAACAAAGCAACTCAAAAAAGCAAACCCCCGCCCCTAAAAGAGAATGCTTGTTCATTTAGAAATGCTTGCTGCCATTATTTTTGTTGCCGCTGTTTCATGAAAAGCATTTGAGAGAGTTTAGAGAAGTGCTTCTGCAGTTTCTAAAGACGTATATATATCTTTCTGGATGATCATTCATAATAGCTGTGCTAGTTGGAGATTGTTATAATTTCATAATTTCTCTTTAGTGTCACTCCTTTAAAATTATTCACAAGCTTGAAGCTGAGAATAAACTTTTTAAATGGAAGCTGTAAAATAAGAGCTTCCAGAGGAACTTAATGTTTCCAAAGAGATCCTTAGTCAAGCAGTAACTTCATGATTTTAGACTTTTTCTTGGTTATTGTATTTTTGAAACATAGTAGTTACATTGTAAAAACAATTCTGATTCAGTTTAAAGATGCTCATACTTTTGTATTGGTGCTCATCCTTTAATAATTATAAATTAATAATTTATTAAGTTTAGCCAACATTATAATGAATATATACAATCCACACACAAACACACATTTTTCCCATGCAATTAGTGAAGAATTGAACGTATTTTATACTTTTTTTTTTTTTTTTACCAATGAATAACAATTGGGGAAATGTAGTCCTTTCATACTGAGCTGTTTTTCTACAATCTAACAGAAATTTGTTAGCATAACATTGTGTAAAACTTTTTTTGATATAAAACCAAAGAGCATCATCCGCTTGAGAACCTGCCATGTAGTGTAGCTGTAACCTTTCTACTGTGTATTAGCAATACTTAAAAAAACTTGCAGTGCTGTGTTTGACTGCAGGAAGCAACCAGTCATTAACCACTAGTTCCATAATTGCTGTTGCTGCTCATCCTCCCACCACCCCTGATTTAAATGGAATCTTTAGGAGATCTTGCAGTGACAGGCAGTGAAAAAACCTTGCCTTAAATTAGTGCCATAGTTCCATTTTAACAAATGAGGGAGTATTTGGAGATTTTCAGCAAGTAGCTTGACACAGAAACAGCAGAGCAGGAGGACAGCCCTGTAGGATGTTGTGAACAGCGATGACTCACACGGTCTCTCAACACTGGCATGCAGAATTTCTGGTTCTGGAGGACTCTCTTACATTAAATATTTCTGTTCAAACAGTCTGAGCATGGGCAAGCCAATTTCCATATATTCTATCACTTTAATTACAAGGACAGCCTCCCTGACCATTCTCGCTTTACACGTGCTAATTTAGAGCCAGTTCAGGCCCTGCTTTGGGGATAGAAGTCAGTGCTGAAAGCTGCTGTGGGCTTTGGGCACAATCTTGTGACTGTGGAAACTATTTAATCCACTTTGAAAAGCAAAACTAATTATTTTAAGTCTATACTAACAGCCACTGAATTATATCATCAAAGTATTCATCGTGTTTCAGGAGATGTTTACAGGAACCATTTTTCAGTCCTAATCAAGATGGGATATGAGAAATGCTTGGCCATGCTGATGAAGAGCTGGTCTAAGTTCGTATGATAGGAATGTCTATGATACGATTCACCTTTTTATATGAAACCTTAATTCTTATCTAAGAAGTAACCATCTGTGATAGCTCCTAGAAACTAACATGCCACCACAGCCAGACCAGATCGCATATCTCCTCTTACCATCTAGTATTTCCTTTATGTCCAGCTATCTTCAATTACTTTGTTAGATTACCTTGATGGACACATCTTGACAGAAGTGGGGCACAACCAAGGACCACACTGTATGAGGAAAGTGAGACCCGAGATAGGTCAGAATCTCACATGGTCATTGCAGTCTTCCATACTTTTATCTACACTATTTGGCTTATGTTATTTCCAAGCTTACACAGGTTCCATAGAAGGTCTCCCATAGAAGCTGAGTTGCAACAACTAGTTGTCTGAGTGTCCTCTAGCCCAACACAAATGAAAGAAACTTTTCAGAAATTTCTTCCAATGAAGCTCATGCTAATACCCACATCAGTTACCTGGGGTAATTCAGCTTTGTCTGTGACTACACTGCCCACCTAGCATGTGATAAGACACAGTTTAGGTCCTAGTACTCAAGTAACTGAGAACATGCACCTCTTTGAAACATACTGGAGGTCCCATTTGGGCTGTACATATGTGTGCACATCTACAGGGGGGGAAGCAGTGCAACCTGAGGGCTCTCTCCTCTATGGAGCTGGAAAGCAGCTGAGATGGTAACTCAGACTTGACTGCTCAGAAATGTTCCCCGGGTTCCCAATATAGATACAATCTCCATGGCCTTTCAGACCAACTGATAGATCATGTTAGTGAATAACAAAGACAGCACAAAGATTGATGAGATGTTTAAGACACATTAACTTTACTGCATCAAGTATTACAGGCTATACAAGTAAAAGGAACAGCATTTATTGCTAGCCAGTAAACCATGTACCGCTGCTCAGCTAAGGCTTACAAAGCTGTTGACTCAAAACTAATTGTAGTCTTGGCTAATTAGCTAGGCACTATATGAAGAGAAAATTGTAGACCTGTTTGGATTTAAGGCATGATGTGACTTAGTTTTATGAAGAATGTAGTTTTCACTGGAGTAAAAATACAGAATGGGAGAGGTGGAAAACACAGTCCTGTTTTTCTACTGCTCAATCAAGCTCCAGTACTTGCTGTCACTCTGTGTGAGGTCCCTGCGTACGTGCTGAAGCACTCACCATATTGGCAGGGATATATCAGATTAATGCTGCTGGGCGCCAAAACTATTTCACTCCCAATACCAGAGCTGCTATCATCTGTAGGTATGTCAGTGCTGTCACCCAAGGGTGTGATGGCAGCTTGATAAATAGGCAAACCTGAACTGGTTGAAACGCTAACAGCAGCGGAGCTGTTGCAACGTAAGGATTTGGGAAGAGGTAACAGCCAGTGGGGTTACTCAGCTTCTCAGTCTCACTGTTCAAACATTGTTGCCACACTGGGAAGCCTGGTAGCCATGCTCAAACCGCCTGTTTTCAGTAGGTACTTTTCCTTCATTTGCACCAGCAAGTGTCAATCCTTTTCTGTCCCATTGAGGTTAATAAATAGACCAAAAAAAAAAAAAAAGTCATAATCCTTTCAGGATTAAAAATCAGTAAAAATGTGCCTTTCTGTGGCATTTTGCCACGGGATTAGGAGAGAGATTCAGATTGGATTGATCAGAGTCCTCCTCTTTTCCACAGGGGAAGCTGACATCTATGAATGCTATAGGAAAATACTATCTAAAATCTTGTCTGTAGTACAATACCTCATGAAGGCAAATAGGCCATCCCACTAGACAGAAAGGGCTTGAACGGATTATGAAGATATAACAGTCCCACTTCCACTGAATAAACTTTGCCTGTCATCAATGCATTTTTTTAATCCTGAGGAATTTATTAAAAAAGCTAAAACACAGCAATATATTTTCAGAGGGCAATGGTGCTCCAAATTAAATGAAAACAAAGTTCAGAGTAGGCAATAAGGTTAGCAGACAAATTAAAGCAAAGTCCTTCCTTACATCCCAGATCTTAAAACATTGGTGGTAGAGGAAACATGGGCATACACTCCATGCAGAGAACAGTCCTGAGTTAACAGCAACAAAGCCTCCCAGATCATGAGCTATATCACATCAAAACTGCAACTCTACCTTGCAGATTGCCATCTGCACAGAGCAGAATTTGAGACATGAGCCAGATATTTCTATTCACAAAGACTGTACAGACCATTTTGTTTCCTGAGCAGAGCACTAACAAAATGAAAGCTGGCTCTTTGTTCAGAAATCCAACCCAGACTTCCAGAGCATTTTGCATGCCAAGACTCTAGACTTCTGTTCTGGCTGAGCTGCCAGATCCTCTTCTAAGCCTCCTGCTTTTGAAGTTCGGATACCAACTGATGCTTCATCACTCTTTGCCCACTGTCAACCAGAGAGGATTCTCTGGGTGTTCTGGCATCATGCACAGAGGCTTCTTCAGCTCTGCAAAGGGAGCCTAATTGCTTTTCTCGTTCAGTCCAAGTATGATGAGAGGTGGCCCCTGAGACTCTGCAGAGACTTTGCTGCTGAACAGACATGCTTGCTGATGTCCAGCAACTCCTTCCACGGAATCATAGAATCATAGAATGGTTAGAGTTGTAAGGGACCTTGAAGATCATCAAGTTCCAACCCCCTTGCCATGGGCAGGGACACCTCCCACTAGAGCAGGTTGCTTGATGGCATGAAACAGAAAGGATGCAGGCCTTGCTTCTTTGCTGTCTTGCATCTTACACATACAAGAAAAGAATGTGTACAAAATGCCCTGATCATCCACTTCAGCTTTGCAGTATTATTGACCCCTCGCAAGGAATATAAATAGTTATATTGATGGGCTACTGTGACTTCAAGGGGCATAGGATCAGTTATACAACGTAATTTCTGAAACAACTTCAACTCAGTGTTAAATTAAAGGATAGCACTACTGAGATCTGTTCTACCCGTACTGAAGAACTAAAGGTTAATTTGCATGTATTTTACCCATGTACTTGCATTGAAGGTGGGATGAGGAACATTAAAAGACACTCTTGTGAACAACAGAAATAGCAGAATGTGACATTTCCCTGACCTCCAGCATTACCTTCAGCTCCCTCTGTTGTCTCTAAGCTACCATCTGGGCAAAGTGTGTGCTAGCCAGCAGGTACTTAGGTAGTGAGGGGTTGCTCAGAGTGCCCAACTCAGCTTTTGGTTGTGCTACAGAGTAGGGTTTCAGTAGGAACACTCCTATAGGTCTGTCTATGTGTATGGTTTTCATGTAATGTGACTGTCATTAAGCTTGATACCCTCAGACCAAGTGGCTGAAAGGGGCTGACAGCTTCACAACCATGCAGGGACAGAGAAGCTTTCATTGAACAGCCCACATCCCATTGGCCTAAGCTGTGCTTCCTCATGACACAAAGCTGAAAATCTGAGTTTCAGTAAGATGCACAAAAATACTGTGCTGCCTCATCAGAGCCCCCAACTCCTTTGCTCTGCCTGTAATTTTATAGTACACGCCAGCTTCTTCTGTGCTCACTCTGAAGCAAAACATAGAAAATTATTAGGACCACAGAGATGATCAGAGGCATGGAGCACCTCTCCTATGAGGACAGGCTGAGGGAGCTGGGGCTGTTCAGCCTGGAGAAGAGAAGGCTCCAGGGAGACCTTAGAGCAGCCTTCCAGTACCTACAGGAGAGCTGGTGAGGGACTCTTTGTCAGGAAGTATAGTGATAGAACAAGGGGTAATGGTTTTAAACTTGAAGGGAGATTTAGATTGGATATTAGGAAGAAATTCTTTCCTGTGAGGGTGGTGAGGCACTGGAACAGGTTGCCAAGAGAAGCTGTGGATGCCCCATCCCTGGAGGTGTTCAAGGCCAGGCTGGATGGGGCTTTGAGCAACCTGCTCTAGTGGGAGGTGTCCCTGCCCATGGCAGGGGGGCTGGAACTTGATGATCTTTGAGGTCCCTTCCAACTCTAACTATTCTATGATTCTATGAACATTAGGTATTCTATATGTGTGCAGGGCATATCACATCATAAAGAACAGCAGCTACCTTTGAACAGCTGTTGTTTCTCCACAACAAAGCAAACATCATCGAACTAGGAGATTTTCTTTCATGTTTGATGAGACCACACTGCACAGACTTAGAGCAGTACCACCCCTCTTGTTTTGTTAGTCCAACTTATTTGCTGGTAATTATTTAAAGTTGTTCCTCTATGAATAAGTGAGAGAGACCTTTTCATTTCCCTTGAATTCAAACTATAAACAGAAGTGGCCTAGAAAAAAACATGAAGCCAATAATCAGGTCCATGTGTTGTGGCCTATGGACTGGAAGTTAGATCTTAATTACAGATTTTAAAGCATACTCATCTTCCACCCCAACATCAAGGGGTTGTAATGGCAATCATTGTTTATGGAATGAAAGGGCCATGATGGAAAAAAAACTACAGTAACCTCACCACGAAATGTGGACCATGAGAGTATTACATCAAAGAAACAGTACCTGCTCATTGAAATTTTGTCCAAAGTGTCCACTCTGGGATGTAAACGTTTCTGCTCTCCCACAGCTTTTCTTACATGAGTAACTTCCTTCAAACAAACATAATTGCTTCTGGAATAAAGTTGGACCAGTAAATGGGCATGTTCTGAATCAGATTCCTGAGAGAATACATCCTATTTTCTCATTACAGGGGAAATACATCTCATGATTGTATAATAATCAGAAATGATCTATACAAAGAATGACACAATTTCAGCTAAAAAGAACATAAAATGGCTCCCATGAGTGATTTTAGGAATATATTGTTCCTTTTCAGAAAATTCTTGTCCTCATTTGTGAGTCACCCACTTCCCCCTCAGCCTCTGCCAGTTTTAAGCTCATTGTATTCACAAAGCAATTCTTGCTTAATCACTCTGAAGAAATAATTTTTGTTCTTGTTTTTAAGTAATGTAAAATCAACTTATTTTCCCCTTCTACGTACTTCATGTTTCTAGGTTAATTACTTCTAATTTATTTGTAACATAGATAATCTAATCCAAATCATATGACAGCTAGCAATGCACTCAAAGACCATTAATTTAACCATATTAATGACAAAAGGATGTGCATGTATGCATTTGAGTTGTATGTCCACATGCATCTCTATACACAAAAAGATACATTTTCTCATGGATCTTATTTTCATTTTTAATGCTAGACTATGCATATTAAATAAATGCCTGAGAGATCCGTTTCGTTTGCCACATAACCTGACTCTCATTTAGCAATATTCATACTGTCTTATTTAAATGTGAATCATTTGAATGACCAGAAGCTGTGTTCATGTGGATCCAGTGCAGGACTGAACCTACTTACAGAGATTAAAAATTGTAGACTGATGCCATGGTAGCCTCTTGTCCGAAAACTTCTGACTACAGTCATAATGATGAATAACTAACATCCACCAGCAGAATCCAACCCTGTTCTTCAGGAATCCTCCTCAAAAACTGCAGGACCTCAGACCCTTGGGATCAATCGGCCCACAGTTAAAGGGCAACGAGTCAATTTAACATTTAGGTCACAAATTCAACCACAGCAAAAGACGCAGCTGTCTGGATTTTAGCGACTGGATATTTGGGTCGCATTTTTCAGAAAAATAATACGGGCAAAAGTTTGTGAACATTAAATGCACATGTGCCTGAGACCAGGACTTTGCAGGGGACAGCCTTGGTGGGGTAAGGTGGTCTCATCTATATGATGCTTCAGCAGGATGCATCTTACCATCGAGGGAACTTACTAAAAGCTGGCTCAGTGTCTCTCTGGCAAACAGCAACCATAACAGACTCCACAGCAGAACAAGTGGACTAACAAGGATTTTGTATCACTAGCCTTCTGTAACTTATATTTAAAAAGCTTCTAGAAAGTACAGGCATTAATGAAAGCAAGTGAAAGAGTCAGAAAGAATCATGCCTCTAAAAACAGATGTAGTAGCTTTGAAATCTGAGCTGCTGTGTTATGGTGCTTGGCTTTATGGAGTCTATTCTCCCCCATCTGCCTGCTACAGAGAAGTCTACTGTTACCTATTTAGGCCAGGTCTAAGTTTCAGATTTTTATAGGCACAGCTTATATATGTTGGGTAGGGATGAGGGAACTACATCCCAAATAAGGCTGGCAATGGCAGCAAAAATCCTGCTGTTAGTACTGTTCATTGTGTTTGAGCAGCTAGTATAAACATAATTAAAACAGGTCCTTTTGCAATACAAGCTGTATATCCATCTGGAAGACTTGCTTTCTTAGCTTAAGGCTTTCTCATTTGCAAATAAGGATGGCTCTGTAGTGTTGCACAGGAGCGTATAAGCATTTTATCAAATTCTCTTTTATGAATTGTTGTGGACCACCCAACAAAAAACACTATTACAATAATTTAATTTCTATGTAAAAACAGGGATACTCCCAGGAAAAAGGCAGGAAGAGCTGCCAAGAAATAGCATACAAGCCCAAAGCAGTAATAACAGAGGTAACTCTGAGATAACACCTCCTGCATAGCTAAATCTCTTTGTAACTTTGTGCAGGTTAGAAAAAAAAAAGAAAAAAAGAAAAAAAGAAAAAAAAAACCAAACCATCAACAAAAAACACACACAAAAACCCCCAGCCAAATAAAAAAGCCCCAAAGGAACAAAGCTATTTTCTTCCCACTAAAGTTTTTTTCATTCTCATTTTCATCAGTATATTTCCAGCTGTTTCTATTATGAAAGCTGGTCCAAAAGAAAAAAAAAAGCCATTTTTATATGAGGAAAATTAATTTCTTTCAGTCTGTTTGTTCTGTGAAGAAGCTCAAGTAATTTATTTCTGTTGTCATTTATCTTCTGAGTTCCCTGAAGTGACTGCAGTTCCTATTGAGCTAAACATTCTCTGAGTCTATAACGTGTTTTTGTTTTTAGACCCACCATTTTGTGGATGAAATCTGGGCTGTTCAACTATTTAACCATCTGTTATCCTCCCAAATTAGATTCTTAAAATGTCTAGGTGCAGTCTCAGAAATGGTAATGAGCATTTAAAATTCTGCTCCACAAAATCTTACTCCTTGCGGTCATTTGATGTTATTATCGAAGGAAGTCGGGATGGAAGTCCAAGCAATCTTTTGGTTTATTGGAATATCATTTACCATGCTGCACAGATGTCCACAATCAATCTGCCCATCTGTCAAAGTTTATATTGACACATCCAAAGAGATTTCAATGTAGATTCCCGTCTTACTCCCAATCAGTCATTCCGTGGTGTCTGTTTATTTTATTACTTGGTTTATCATGAGAAATAATTAAAAAAAAATAAAAATAAATCAGAATCATTTCAGCAGGGGATTTTCAAGCTGCTTTTTTCTCTTCTTAAAATTTCTGTAGTTGGCTTCTATTTCTCCCTTGCTCTCTCAAAAGAGAGCACCTCTTGTCTTTTCCCACTTTTTTGATAACAGAGCCTACATACAGCAGGAGAGGGAAACATTGGTATTGACCAGGAGAATAGCAGATGCTAGTAACTATTTCAGTATGCTGTTTCCTTTTGGTTCTCATGTAATTGGAAGCATCTGCATCATCTTGTTTGAATTCTGTATACTCTTTTGATTAGATTCCTTCTTGTATTTTACTCATTTCCCTAACTTCAAAGAAATAATGTACCTGGAAGTTTTCCATTCTTCCTTCAAAAGACAATTTTGTCACATTCTCTTTACAGCGCTAAGACCTCGATAGCTGCTTTCGGTATCATTAGTTCCTGCATGTCAAGACCTGTAAGGAAGGAGCTGGTTTGGCCAACAGCTCTTTGGTGTTACGAAATTACCTCTGATGACTCACTTCAATGAGGAATGATTTGAATCCTGCTGGCAGTATCCTGCAGCAGCAGAGCTCAGGTCACCCAACCTCCTGCAGCACTCAGGATGCTGATTGAGAATGAAGATTTACCCAGAGGACAAAATCAAAGGGCAGTCCAACTTCAGATACTTCTATTGTCAGCACTGAAGAAATGCTTCGGAAAAAAAATTAGACCATAGTGGGAGGTGTCCCTGCCCATGGCAGGCGGATTGGAACTCAGCAATCTTTCATGTCCCTTTCAACCTGAACCATTCTATGATTCCATAAGTTGAGGCAATACTGGGATGTCAGTTTTTGAGTAGGAGTCTGCATTGGGATCAAATGGTCCCATGGCTGGGCAACACCATGGCTGTGATAGCCCACAGGGAGGGACTCAGGGTCAGTAAGGGCTGGTGATGTCTCAAGGCTCCAACAGGGAATGTCTTCTGAGGAAGCCACTTGCCGGTTTTATCTATTTCTGTATTTTAATGGATTCATGTAAAAAAATCCCAAACAAACAAACAAAAAAAACAACCACAACCTGTTAGGGTCTTGAAATTTTATCCAACAACCAAGTCCAAAACTTACTGGACTTAGTTCATTGGCTGAGTGGTCAGGGCAAGGGAAGAAGTGGTTGGACAAGGTGAACCTCCAAGATCAGTTTAAATAGGAGACAGAATGCTGTTCCAGTAATATAAATGGGAAAGTTTAATGCTGTTATCTGCTTTTCCTTCCCAAACACAGGTTTTTCATAATATCTTGTAGGGACAGGTTTGCTTAAGAAGCCTTTCACTATTTCACATTCCATCCTCGTTCTATCTTTTTTGTCAGACACCAGCTATAATTAAGTTCACAGACTTACGTGAAAATCCTCATGGGAATCCAAACATTTCTACTTTATTCTCCTGTGCTGATTTTTATGTGAGGATCACACAGTGTTTTAGCACTGATAATTAATCTTTCCAGGAGCTCTTTGACACAGGTGACAGCTGTTATTCAAGAACTGTAATTATGTGAAGAAGACCACAAAGATGGACAGAAGCTGTTGTGAAGAGAGGGCTGAGCTGAACCAGAGCACTGTTGTGCTGAAGAACCTCTGAACCTTTCTCTGTTCCTCAGTTTCCCTGCTTGAACAATGATGGCTTTCTTGCTGTGAAGCATCCAAGACTCACAAATTAAAACACTTAATTGAAGAGTTGGGTACTAAGGCTTTTAGACAGGATAATAAATAGATGCAGATCAAGAGGCTTACTTGATAGAACATGTTAAAAGATTTCTGCTTAGGGAAGCCATGGCATGCCGTGACTTTTTTTGGGGTTGTGCAGGCTGATCTTGCATTTGGTGTGCAAAACAGAAGGATGGTTAAGTTTCAGTCTGGATGAAAATTAATGGATACATGCTCTGCAAAGAGCCATTTCATGAAGGCTGTGTATGAAAAGAAAAGGGCCAGACTGTAGGGGCCAGACTGTAGAGAGTAGGACTCACATGAATAACTGTGTTTGTTTAGTTCAAAATTGTATGCTTCAGCTTATACATTTTAAACAGTTTCCAGTTTTATTTACCTGCAAACTTCAAAAGTCAGGATGCTAATTGCCTCAGTGTGAAATTTAATGATATTGTTGTTGCCTAACACAGAACAGGAAGGTTTCATTTCTCTCCCTTCATTTTTTTAAGGTAGAACAGAAGCTAAATTAGCAAAACTCATCTTTATTTTTTTTACTGCTGGCACATATTTCAGGACAAATTGAAAAAAAAACCAACAACTTGATTGGTGTTACAAGTGATCATAAGGCAGGCTTGCCAGTAAAACTGCTTCCTGAAGCTGAGCTCTAATAAAACAGTAATGAAAATATTAAAAGTTCTTACCTAATGATTCTGGTTTGCAAACACCGTGCTGAATGCTGCTTTCAGCTATCTCCCAGCAATAGTCCTTGCACCTTGTAACAGACAACCTGTGCCCTTCAGAGGCATATTTGCACAGTGGCTGAATATGGCTAACATGAGAGAGCACCTTCTCTTTTCTTCTTTGAATTAAATGAGCCCATCTCACATGGTCATTCAGGACTGCAGGGCACAGAGACAACAGCCAACAGCTCACTCTCTGCCTGCTCCTGTTTGGACGAATGCTTCTGTCTCTTACTGGTGTCATTGTTTTGTTCAGAACCCTCAGACCTGGAGGTCGAGGAAGCCTGCCCACTGACTTAGTCTTTTTCCTTTTGTCACCTTCTTTCTAGGTCAACGTGATTTTGATTTAGCTGATGCTCTTGATCACCCAGGTAGGTAAATCTCCTATCCTTCTTTTACTGTGGCATTTAGACCCAATCATAAATTTTAAGTCCTTTTCCTTGAGGACTGGTATATGAAGTGCCGACTACTTAAGTTAAAGATATACAGAAATCAGAAATGCTAGATTTCAATGTTTCTGCCATAAAATTTAAACTTCCTTTAAAACAAAACAAAACAAGAAGGCTTTGAAAATATATCCCTTTATATTTAGCTTCTGTCTGGATATGTAAAGCTTTATTGAACGTAGCTCTCTAGATATGCAGATATCTTTTTTTCTGATAACTTGAAAAAGTTTAAGCTGTTATTGTTTATTGAAATGTCTTTGTGACCCGCAGAGGACATAATTACCAGGAGGCCTACAGTGATTAGAAGACCAACAAGGCCTGTGCTGAGTGAGTAAAGAGAACAATGGGTCATAGTTGATTTTAGATAAGTAGCAAATGTCTCCTATGAGATTCTTGATCATATTTGTTCATGTATTGTAGATGAGATCGTTTGTGTGAATAGCTGTCTTCTCTATGTAATGTAAGTGGGCTTTGGACAATTACCAATTATATGCTTTTACTGCTTCCAGTAAGACTTTAGAGCATGACCAGCCACTAATGGCATTTTAGTTCCAGAAGATCTTCTTCATGATTTTCCAGCCTATATTGAACTCTCAGGGGAGTATAATAATGGGTAACTGTTGCTAAAAATGAGTAACTGTTCTTCTACATTTATTCAATTTTTTTTTTCTTTTAGCATAAATATTCATGATGCTTGATAATGGATGCGGAAAAGGGTCAGAAAGACTTTTGGTATTCTTCCTTCTCCCCATGTATTTACTGAAAATTATCTCATACTGATTCCTACAACAGCATGTGTTAGAAAGGAAAAGAGGCTCTGAATAGCAGAGAGGACCAAAAAGTTCTAGCTGCAGTCCTGAGGATGACAAATTACAATTTCCAATGAACACTCATTATTGTTGAAAAAACCCAAAGCCTAAGCAACCAAAAAATACATATATGTATTTATGGTGGAACACTTTATGATAACATAGATATTTTTCAGCTCAACTAGACTGAAAGAAATTTCTGACTATCAAACAAAATGCTTGAATCGGGAAATGTTGTAGAACATGAGCCCACACAAACAACTTTCAGTCTTTTTCTGGATAAACAATGCAATGAGTCTTTAGGTACACAAAAGCAGTTATATTTTCTACACGATTCTCTGGCTTGCTCTTTGAACAATCAAGGCAGCGTTTTGCAAATGTGGTAGCTACTAAAACCTGCAGCGGTTGCATTCTTCCTTCCCACTTCATTTTGCAAAGAAAATCTGGGGTGTTCTAGATTAGAAGTGTCTGTTCTAAAGTATTGCTAAACCACTGACCTCTACTTAGCTCACTGCCCTGACCTTCCTTGAAGTCTGTGGAAAGAGATCAGCATGTCTAGGGACAGCTCATATCACTTTAAATGTGGATTTGTTCTTCATCCCAACACATACATTTTAAGTAGGTTATTTGAATCACACCCTAAAAGGCTCTGCCCTCAGTCATATTTAAAGGTAACCCAGGGATGCCAATATTGACAGTGAAGCTGCCTCAATCAGGTAAAAGGAATTTTGTTTTTAGGACTCCTAAATCTGTTAGAGGTATGATTGTCTGCCCTACATGAATCAATTTCACTAAATCTTGGGAAAGAACTCTCATGTTTTCCAGATTAATTTGGAATCTCTGTCAGCACTGATGAGGATTGCAGGAAGTTTAAACACGATTAAAACCAATTTTAAAAAGCAGTGTTAGGTATGTCCTAGCATCTGTCTGATGCTTCATCTTAACCTCAGGGTTCCTCCTTGTCTCATTTAGCCAGTATCATTAAGAAATGAGGCTGGCTGAGATGATGACTCTGGTGAGCTGGGGCCAATGACTGTACAGGCCATGTCCTCTGGGCATCACTTCCCTCATAGAAACCTCTGTCTGAGTTGAAGCTCTCCTTTAGGCACCTCCCATCTGGTGTAATAAAGTTCCACACAAAACCCAATGGAAGGAGAAGGTGATGTTTTTTTTAAAAATCTCTAAGTAAGTTGATTTCACCTACTCACATTTGTCCTGCCATTGATTTAATTCAGACGTACACTCAAATCCACATATTCATGAGTACCTCAGTGTGTGTTCAGGTGGTCTGGTGAGCACCACAGGACAAGATATGCCAGCTTATCTTGTCTCTGTGGTTCTTCATGATCAGAAATGACAGGCTAGTTTATGTACAAATCTTTTACACCCTTTCAGTCATCAACTATTATGGTGGATTTTTCTTTTCCTTCTAATTCATTCCAGCACTCTGCATTTATAAGGAGCAGGAAAGAGATCCTTGGAATTAAGATATCCATCTAATGTATTTCTGCCTATTACTCGGTTACTTTTCAGAGCTCATCATCATTCCATACAGACCCTAAAATACTGCCCACGTGCTCCTATCCACACATGCACATTGGAAATGGAGTTACGCTTGTTTATTCATCTGCAGCTCACCGGCAAATTGTTAATTAGAAGGAAGATTCCACCCCAGGTGCAGCAAGGCACGTGTACAGTGCTAACGGAATGGCAATAGCCTGTTGATTCACAGCGTAACTTGCACGGGCTGACATTTAAATATATTTTAAAACCTTTCTAGCTCAGTCAAAGAAAAACAGAATGTCACCCAACCTGAGAGAGGTGTGTGTGATTGCTCGAAGCAGAATTTTTATGTCATCGTGACCCTAACACAAATTAGTTCATTTAAATCTCCCCCCCTCTCCCCAAAGCAGGTTTATTACTTCCAAGTATCAGTTTTTGAAATGGGTATTCAGCGTTTGCTGTTCAACAAATTACACTTGAGTCAAACATGCATACACCAGTTTTTATCAGAAACACAAATGTTAATAAATATATATATTTAAAAAATAGATACATATATCTTGTTTATGTTTATATCTCAACATAGCTAATGTTATTTATATACTTGCAAATACATTACAGAGATACTGATTTTGATTCCACTATGGGATTTATTTTGAGCTTATTTAGAGCAGGAATAAATCTTTTGTATTTTGAGTTAAAAATACTGTATAATTTGGCAATTATTGTGTGGGGAAATATTAAATTCTATAAGAGTTTTCAAGAAAAGTGTACCTTTTTTGAATTTGTGGGACTGCCCTGGAAAAGTTGTTTGTCAAACATTCAGTTGTACATTTTCTATTAAAACTGACATATCACTTCTCTCAAGAACTCTGTGTAGCTCACTTCTCTACATCATCCCCCTTTTCATTTTTAGACAATGATCTGCATTTAGGAGATGCTCTTGGTGGGGGTGAGTATTCTCTTCTTTTCTCAGCTATAACAGTTGGGATTTTTTGTAGTCTTTTTCTGAAGTCTGCCTAATTTGTGAAAAGAGATTTCAAGAATGTAGGAGGAAACTGTAGTGATGGGTGTCATGACAATTCACGTACCTGCAGACCTTTTGCCAGAGGCCATCACGCAGAGTGAGGTCAGGAAGATGGGCTGTATCTGGTTGCCAGCTATGGGAGCCTGCAGGCTGGCCTACCTGTTGGAACTGAAGTCAGTGATTGCTTACTCTGCCAGGCTGTCAAGGGCACGGCTGGGGAGAGGATTTATGGCCCATTCAGCTGTGATGGTTCAGGGTGGTGGCCTCTGGCAGAAGGCTGAAGAAGGTGATGGCAGTAGTTTCTTCAGCTACCAAAAATGGTTCTGCCTAAGACTGGGAATCAGAGGTAACAGTGGAGAGAGAGAGGTATGAGCTTGTTGTATCTCTGCCGATCCCAAATTAGAAATGCAGGAAGGAAAGTTTTTCTGAAATGAGAACTGATTGGTACCATATAGCTTAAGCCTGAAATAGTCAAGCTGTTGTAGCCAGCTATAACTTCCAGTTATTTCTATAACATCCAGAACTGACCCAAGAAGTATTCACAGTACTGTGCTGTACTGCGTAGACATATGAAATCCTTGACTTTGGGAATTTTTGCACTGCATTTTTGTTTAGTGAGTTTAGAGGATGTCAAGTACTCAAGAAAGGCTCTTGCACACTCAAATTACCTAAAATGCAAGTAGTATTGAATCAAAGCCTAAAGGTGCACTTGAATCAAGGCTCGACAAAAGAAAATTACTTCTCAGCCCATTGCACAGAACCTCTGATTTATGACTACAGTCAATGTTTCGATCTTAGAGAACCATAATTTTTATATCATTCTTTCCCATTTCCAGGGCTTTCCGTATTTCCAGGTTACCATGTTGCATTTCATGCTTGTGTTTGAATGACAAGTTAGCCCACATTTTATAAAGATGAATCTGATTTTGTTTATAATTTCCATGCTAATACTGTCACTTCTTCCTGCCCATACTAACTGTTCCAATCCTGCAAGTTTACAATGAATACTGTTATGAGAGGATGGATTTAATATGTTGATTAAATTCTTAATTAATTGCTTAATTATATTCACTAAACCTCACCTTTTCATTCAGAGGATGGCAAATGTTTCCTCAGGTTTTATGTTTTTGCTCCATTTTTAGTTCAGGTTCTTAATTGACATTCATACATGGTATAATGGGATTTATGATAGGTACCTCATTATCAATAGTTCTGAAGACACTATTTTTTCACTAGCGATACCATAGAATATATCTTCTTATGCTTAGAGAAGTCTAAGTGCAGCATCGTAATAGAAATGAATAATGGGATTGGCAGTTTTCTGCTTTTGTGCCATGGAGTCTTAGTTTGCTACACAGGGATCTGGAACAGAGCAAGCCTCTCCTTCTGCTGAAGAGAATTAAATAGGCGAAGTCTGAATCAGCAAAGCTTTAAGACTCTGCCTAAAATCCATTCATTCTGTAGGCTAAACATGCCTGAAATTAAGCATATATCTAAATAATTTGCTGAGTCAGAACCCAAATGCTACCCACAAACAGAAGCATTTAGCAGCTAGGCAAAAGAAAACAAGATAAAAGGGCATTTGGCATGTGCTGACAGGGAAAGAAAGATTTAAGGAGAGGGTATTTATTTCTGCAACCTAACTGATTTATTCAGAGCTAAATTTACTGTCTGGCTATGAGAACAGTTAAATATGTGACTGAACTGGTTGGAGAAAGGACTGCAAGAAGGAACATACTTTATATATGCAGAGCAACAGCTCTGGGCGTTAACTTTGGCAGGTTTTGTACTGAGTCAGCTCTTGTTACTCCAGCACTGTATGTGCAGTTTGGAAACTGCTATTAGTCATCAAATCTCTCCCTCTATCCAATGATTTTCTTCATAATACTTTGTCAAAAATTAAGCCCAAATACTAGTACAAAATCCTAAACAAGAATGCTGAAGTCTGTGTCCATTTTGCACACTTCAAGAGTCGAAAATTCATCACGCACTAGATAAATTCAGCATGTGTTAGATGAAACTAATCTGCAGATCCTATTAATACCTGCTGATGGCACAGAGGTAACCCATTGCATCCTGCCCAGCCCAGAACACCAGCTTCTCTCCTGGGTCTGCGTAACTGCACCACTGACATCCACAGTACCCCACTCTGCTTCCCAGCTGTTGGCATTAAACAATGTTACCACTTGCCAGAAACGCAAGAAATATTTTCCTTCGACATTTTTTGTGACTTCTTCTCTCATTTTAATTTTGAAAATATTCCCATCTCAATTTCTAATTAGGTTTAGTAGCTAGCTATTTGTTGATAAAATGCTTGAGACATTTTAACTAGGGACAAGACCCTTTTCTTAATTCACCAGAGGGTAAAGTAGAGATAGGTATAAAATCTCAGGTTACTATACACTTTATTTACAGCTCTCAGTTTTGTCTGTCCAACCATCTAACAATATTAATTATCAATAGGTGACATCCCAAGACAACCTTTATACCCACCTCTTCCACCAAGGCCGGGAAGCTATAGTAATTCTGGTAAGAATACATTCTCCTAACACTATCTGCTGTTCAGAGCAGATATTTTGAATAGTTTATTCTAATTTCTTTATTAATAGTTTTTATTAGCCTTTTCCTTCACCTCCCTTTTGTTCCTGACCGGGGATTTAGAAAGATTTTCTGAGTTTTAGTGTTGGTACCATAAAATTTTTCTGACTCCATAGTGGGAGGTATGTTTACTCCTAATGTGGGATGTTTACTCCTAAGTGGTATAAGACTAACACTCACATTGTCTGCCTTTTCATTTTGGTACTGTATACACTGAACCATGCTAACATTCTGATTTGACATCTTGCCACAAAGTGTGGATAAGCCTATCATAGAAGCATAGATTCATAAAATATGAGGTGGGAAGGGGCCATAAGGATCATCTGGTCCAGCCTTTCTTAGCAAAAGCATGGTCTAGATAAGATGACGCAACACTACGTCCAGCTGAATCTTAAAAAGTTATGGGGAATCCACCACTTCCCTGGGGAGATTATTTCAATGGCCGATTGTTCTCATTATGAAAAATTTTTCTCCTGTGTCCAATCAGAATCTCCTCAGAAGTAACTTGTACCCATTACCCCTTGTTTTTCCCATGTGAGTCCTTGTAAAAAGGGAGTCTCCATCTCCTTTGTGGCCACCCTTTAAGTACTGGAACGATGATAAGGTCTCCCCTAAACCTTCTTTTCTCAAGGCTGAACAAACCCAATTCTCTCAGCCTTTCCTCATGAAGCAAGCTTCCCAGTCCTTTGATCATCTTGGTGGCCTTTCTCTGGACTCTCTCCACCCCGTTCATATATTATTATTTTTTTGTATAACAGGGATAAAAACTGAACACAGCATTCCAAGTGTGGCCTGACAAGTGCTGAGTAGAATGCAACACTTTATCTCTGCTCATTAAAAACTGTAAAGCAGTTTTTATTTACAACAATTGGTTGTATTTGCCACAGCAGCACACTGTTCACTCATATTGAGCTGTTTGTCCACCAGGACTCTCCAGTCCCTTTCCACAGAGCTGCTTTCCAGCCAGGTAGACCCCAGTCTGTGCTGCGCTCCTGGATTTTGTTTGCCCAGGTGCCTATGTTCAAGTCCATGCTGAGATGTGCATCTGAGATGGCCCTGGGGATGTAAGTCTCTGTTGCTTTTGAGTCTATTGCCAGACACCTACTGAAATAAAGTGGAAGTGGCACATCTACCCCAGCTACCACCACATGCCCCATATTTTCTTCTGGTATGATTGTAGTAATGAACCATGGACAGGTCCTCCTGGCATCCTTCTAGAGTCTTTCCTGAAAAGGACTTCCTGCTCCAGAAACCACTGGGATTTGAGATGTCAGTATATGAGGATTTGTGCTACTGAGAGCCCAAGCTCACACCTCCCACAGGTACCAATAGAGATGCAGAAGGGGTAGGCACCAACAGCTTTAGTACTCCACCTTCCAGGTGAATTTGAATAGGTGGCAATTCAGTGCAAGACACCTGACCCATCTGACATATGAAATCTCAGAATTCAAAGGCCACTCACCCCTCTCTAGTACATTACAAGAAGACCACACAGGGTAGGTGAGGGCATTATCATTGATGAGATAATTTTGCCACAAAAATCCTAATCTTTATTTTACAGGAGGTTTTGTTGACTCAGATCTCCTTGATGGGAAGCCTTTACCACCACACATAGCAGGTAGTATTTGACAATTCTTGCAGATTCTTCCTAATACTTGTAAATGGAGCTGTCTAGTTTTGCTTCAGTGGTAATCTGTTTGTCACTGAAGGTATAGGATCAGACTCTGATATTTTTATTTAGATTAGTTATCCTTCTCCACAAACCATGACTTTGAGCCTGAAGCTAAAACATGAAACATATTCGTAAAGATTTTATAGCACACTGCCATATGCCAGAACCTCACAGGATTATTCCCTTTGAATTTAGCTAGGGCAGTCCCAAAGCAAAGGGCTTTTGCTGAGAACTGAAAGTAGACGCTTCAGGCCTATGATCTTGACTTAAATTATTGATAAATCATCTGATTGTCTGGCAGTAGATAGCTGGAGAATACTGACCTCCCACTCCCTTTTTTAAGAAGAAAATATTCTTCTCCAATAATGAAGTATCAGGAGGATAGACGGTTATTCCTCCAGACAGAACAACTGTCAGTCAGGACTGGAAGTGGAGCTTCTCCCTCGCAGTCCTGCCGAGCCACCCCCTTTCACCTCCTGTACAGAATCACACTGTTCTAAGTAAAAACTTTGTTCTCAAAACAAGATAAAACACATTTATTGATTAAAATTCATCCTCTATTCCAGGAGAAGAGGAGCATCATTTTAATCGTGGAGACAACACTGGTATAGTAAATAATTTATTCTATAATTTCTTTCTGATCATGATAAAATAGTAAGAAAATGGTAGCCTTATATAAGTAGTATATATGCTGAATTGGGCTTTAAGACACTGTTTTCATACCAGCTATAATGTAACATAATTTCTAGTTTTCTGCTTAATCCTATTTAATGAATTTCCAATGTTTCACCAAACAATTCTCATAGTCTGGCAAAAGCACATCTTATGAGAAAATATGCTTAAGCCAAACCATTTCAGTGCCTCTGAAAATAGTCTCTCTCTTTTTCCACAGATTCAGGATTAATAGCTGGAGTTACATCTCCTATAATTTCTGCTTTTGTAATACTAGTTGTTGGATCGATAGCAGCCTACTCTGCTTATAAGAACAAGAAACTTTGCTTCAAGCCACACCGTAAGCCAAACTGGTTTCCAGCTTTCCAAGTCATTTTTGGGCTAGAGCAGATGGGGATTTTATAAACAATTTCTGTGGTGACAGGAATAGGTCAGGGATGAAGGAATTTGAAAATATCTTGCTAAACGACCTCATTGGTCTGTAAGAGATACTGGCAATTAATGTTCATCAAGAGCATGTATAGGAAGCCATAATGTGCCTTGGAGATGGATGCACATCACTTTATGAAAGAAATTGCATAATGTGAGGTGTCCGCCACCAGAGGTAACTGACTGTCATAGGCCTGTGTGCGGAAATCAATCTGTGGGAACCAGATCAGCCTTGTCTAGGGCATCCACATGTATCCTCTGGCCAGGGTCCCCATTTCAGTTCTGGCCTGGGTGGGCATCCTGTCACATGCCCCCATGCCTGCCCGGGTGGCTGGCTTTCCTTCCTGGCTTGGCCTTGGGTGGGACAGTTGCCCATCTGATGATGGCTGGCCCATCCCTGGGGCCCATTTGCCAACATCACCCCACCGTGCATGCCCACCACCAGGGAGGCAATAGCCCGAGCTCCTTGCAGCTGCCCTCGGCTCTTTGGGCACAGCCCAGCCCCGGCCCTTAACTGCAATAGAGGTGAATTTAAACCTCAAATTCATGTTACTTGTTCCACAATGGGATTAATGATCAAGACATAAGAGAAATGCAGGAGGTGTGTGGAGAAGCTCCACAGGCATTTCCGAGGCATCTGAGGTGCCCTTGGGCTAGGGCTGCCATAGTGGACTCCAGAATGTCTGCTGCTGGCGAGGCACCTGGGGAAGGCTTGGGCATGGTTACACAGGGGACATCCAGTCTGAGCATGGCCTGGGATACCCCAGGGGAGTCAGGTCAGGGCTGTGAGGGCTGTTAGTGCCCTGAAGTTCTGGCAGACATTTATTTTCCTCTGTTTCTATGGCTGGGGTGTAACTAAAGCATGAGGCCAATGATCCCACAGCCCTCTGGAAAGGGAGAATGAGACAAAGGTTGAAGGTCATTCTCTATGTACCTGGGGATATGAGGTTCCCACTTGTTGCCTCAAAAAGAACAAAATAAAGTCCAGAAGAGCAGGCAAAGGGCATCCATGGTGGAAATGCTGAATGTTCAATCTTCATTTTCCAGGTGGTGCTACAGTATAAGCCACTGGAAGAAGAGCTGCCCTCCGATGACAGGCTCATTTAATCGATGACATTCAGCATCCGAACCCAACAGGTTTTTTTCTACTTTATCATTCTGACAAAAGAAAAGCTACCTTCTAATGAATGTTTTGTTGAGACATTGTAATCCTACTCTCTTTTACCTGATGTTGGTCTCGGGCCGTGAGCTTTATAACATCAAAGATGTGCCTAAAATGTCCAGGAATGGTATTGAATTATCTGATCTGCATTCATAAAGGCTGGATACGTGTTTTGATTCAGAAGTTATTTTAAACAGCAAAGGAATCAAATTTAATATAAGCTAAAAGTGGAAAGATTTTGGTTTGTCAGTGTTTGAGTCACCGAACAATTTTACTTCATTTCTGTTTTCAAAATTAGCCAAAATATTTAATCTTCCTGATAGAAACTGAATAAGGGAATTACCATTTTCATCCATACTGTTGGGTTTCTTTGGTGTATTTCTGTATTGTTTATAAAGTCTAAGGAAAACTTGAAATTGTATAAAGGATTAAAAATTTTCATGCCTTTACTTTGTATTTATGTCTGAATTCATTCACAATGTTAAAATATAGCATGAAAATAATAAGTACCTTGACAAACCAGGGTTTAAAATAAAATAAAAATGGGAGGAACATATGCTGATTTTATTTATTTATGTATTTATTACTGAAATGGTGTTTAGCTCTTCTCAGGAACTGGAATTTGATGTAAATTGTGTTTCTCAAAAACTTATGTCCTACTTTAGGAGCCTTTCAAGGCATTAATCTGGCAGGCTGTTGGTTTTTTTGTTGTTGTTCTGTTTGAGTTTGTTTGTTTGTTGGTTTTTTTTAAGAATCATATTATTCATAAATTTTGTAAAGAGAAAATAGGCACCAAGTTTTCAGAATAATTTAAAACCAGTCCGTAACACTTTGTTCTATAAAATCTGTGTCACACCGACTTTTCAACTTCATACATATGTTGAAGTATTGTTGATACAGTTTTGCTAGGAAGGCTGTTTTCTCTTTTTGCCTTGTTCCTGATGAACCTTGCTATGCTAACAAATGTCCTTCTGTAGACAGATCTATCAACAAAAACTAACACTTTCCCAGTCTCTCTGCCTTCATTTCGCTAACTGAATTGAAATACTTGCAAATGAATGAAATGCAGAAGAAAGCTGACAAAACTAATAGTTTATTGATATAATTTGCAATGCAGCTGTTTTACCTAACTTTTTAAAGCACAGAGTAAATCTATGTGTGTTTTTATCTTCACCTTATATGTTAAACATGCTTTTTCTTACTGAAATTCCATGTAGATGAAGGTAAACATGATTTCGTGTTTATTAAATTGTTGAGAGAAAGACATAATATTAAAAAGTACTCTGTTATAAAAAAAAAAAAAAAGAAGCTAAAATGTATAAATTATATTTGAAATTGATGTAACTCAGTTCTGGAGCAGATTATCATAATCTTTATTTTGATCCTGAAATTAAGAAATGATAACGTATATCAGTTTAAATACGGAAACATCTTGACAATGCACAATAAATGAGCACCTTTGTGGCTATGACTTTCAACGTACAAATACTAAAATACTTTCAAATTGCTTTTCAAGGACACTTGATATTTCTTTAAAAATTCTAATTTTCCATGTTAATAGTTAAAACAGATTGATACATATTTTGTCAAGTAGATGTAAAGTTTGATTAATGACATGTTAAAGTGTTTTGCGGTTACCACTTCAGTTGTTCATTTAACAATGAAAATATATATTTTGCTTCTTTCTCTTGAAAATTTTCAATAAACACATACTGTGTTTTATCTAAGATGATCTGAGTTTTGCTTGCTTTGTTTGTTACTTTCTGGGACATATGCCAGCTGATATCTTTTATATACAAATTAATCTATGTCCCAGGAAAGCAAAAGAATTGCTTCAAATTAAAGACTTTAGGGAAAGAAAAGAAAACAGTTTAAGAACACTTTTTTCTTTTTTTTTTTCATTCAGCAGCAGTGTCCAGAGAAGGATCTATGTACATTAATATCATATTTGCATTTGAAATAGTATTGCAATTTATTTAAATGTGTTCATAGTATTCTCAAAAGATTTTCTTACTTATGTTAATATTATTGCCCCAAAAGCAGATTTTATTACGGAGAATTTGAACAAAGCCCATTAATCTGAACTGCTAAACACTGTTCACCAAACAGATTAATCCTCTGAAACTCTGTGGTCTAATTGCATCAACATAACATCAATATACCAGTGTGCAGGCACACTTTTCAGTGTTAATTTCCCTTTTAACTAGGATGATGATGATAATTTTATGATTATTGTAATAATAATTTCAGATAATGGAGGGTTTATGTAGGGAAGCTCGAACATATTTAAATCTGGAGAGGAAGGAAGGAATATAAAGTGGCTGTTAGACCACCAGAACTCTAGCTTGTGTTACTGGTTCTGACATTTAAAATCTATTCTATACTATAAAAGAATTGCTGGCACACAAGTAAAACAGAAAATCATCTAAATATAGGCATCACTTTTATGATAAGAAAATGCTTTTATTGATAAAAATGTCCCCCAACTGAAATAGATTTGCCAGTAAAGTTATCTACAATAGTGATCTTGCCACTCATAAGCATATTGTTTAATTGACCCATCTGTATAAGCAGATTATGAATACATTTCCCGAGAATTTTGTTTCTATGGGGTAGAGTAAAGCTTGATTTCCTATGTTTTCCCACCCTTCCTTCCTTCAACACCTCGCCACTAAGAGAGCAATGACACCCTCTTCTCTGGTGGACCTTTAGGATACTCCCAGGGGGTGAGAGCACAAATCAGGTTGGAGTGGCAACTCTCACTGCCTGCAAATCCTTGGAAATAAAGGTTTAAACAATGGAGCAGTATGTTGTAATTTGTTGTCCTCTGCTGAGCAGTTACCGACATTCACAGAACAGTTTGATGCAAAAATGCCTTTGGCTGACCGCATTGGCCTAAAACTACTTTGCAGGGATGTTGTGGGGCTGACTTACGTGTAAAGAGTACCCCACTCCTACACAGAGTGGTGAAAACACACTGGGTGAATGTATGTGCATTTTCATAGATGTTTGTGAAAATGCATATATCTAAAGCACAAGCTCTTGGAAAGCATGTATTTATTTGTCTGGGTGACAAATTATTGGGCTGTGTGTACCTGCAGGGGTTATGATGGCTCCAGAAAAGTTAATGGGCAGACCCTAACCGACAGCAAACCCCAGGTATCTGGTTGGCCATAAGCCCCGCTGGAGTCACCCTAACTCCTGCTCTAAGACCTTTTTTACCATTCTCTGCAATCTTCGTCATCAAATACATCACTGTTTCCCTCAAAGGGGCTTCAGGCTGGGGCCTCCCCCAGTTTATCTTCCTTCCTCTCGGTAACTCCACAGGCGGGTGGCTGGTGAGGAGGCTGCGCTTCGAGGGAAGGAGAGCGGCCGGCGGGACGCGGCGCCCCTCGCCCCCTCGGTCGGGTCAACCGCCCGACCGCCCCCTCCCTACCCCGTAGGCAGCCGCGGTGCGGGCCCCCTCCAACCCTCCCCAAGGAGATTGCCCTTCTCTTCAACGCCGGCCGGTGGGGCCGGAGCCCCTCA
>VZRU01019157.1:251607-267100 GCA_013398155.1 Pedionomus torquatus | reverse complement strand
GGAAATGCAAACGTGTAGGTTAAAATAAAAGTGTCAGTAAGCAGCACCTGTGAACTGAGGACTAAGGAATCATGAGATGAAGGGATGGGATAGAGAAATGTCTGGCACTGCTTCTAGAATATGAAGCTATACATCTCTTGACTGTATTTAATGAGTTTTTGTTAGTTCATAGAGAATTTTCTTCTTCTCACTACATGTCAAATTTCAAAAGTTTAGCAAAAATTCTTCTTAAAGAGCCTAACACACACAAAACTGTTCTACATCTATAATTCTTCTTCAGAATTTCTTTAAAATTCTTTTTCTGATTCACTGATAATTACCTTTACTTGGGAAGATGTAGTCATTCTACACGTGCAAAAGTGAATTAATTCTGAATAAATACTGTATTAATACTGAAAGTGTATTGAATTTGCTAAAATGACAAGAGCTACTGCATATTTTATATAAAAAAGCACTACTGAATTGACATATGTAATTGATGACTGCACGATAATGTAATGTATGTCTAATATGAAGCTATACAAAGAATTGTCCTCCACTATTGGGAGCCTTCATACTTTTCAAAAATAAGAAAGGTTTCTTTGGAGTCACGACCTTCAGTGTTGGCCTTTGCTGCAGTGACCATAGCATCATAAAGTTTAAGATCCTAAATGGCATGAAAAAGACAAGTAGCAGAATAAAGAACTGGAGTTTAGAAGTCCAGTCCGACTGGACCAACCTGTTTGCCTCATGTTATGAAAAAAAATCCTCAGATCATGAGAAGAGAACTATAGATATATTTTAGCTTGTCTTTAGGAAGATGTCTGACAGTGTCCTTCAACACTTTTTTCACAAACTCATAAAGCATGTTAAGAACAGACAGACCACAAGATGTTTGGAAAAGTAGCTATACTGCAGAGTTCAGAGGATAGTGGTTTGAGTGATGGGAATGGATCCACACTCAGGTTTGCAGAGGGAAGAGAGGTAATCACATCAGAAAAAAACAGCCATTATAGAGAAAAAACTTAGTAGGTTTAAGACTAGGTCAACAAGAATTATGTGAGTTTAAGTAAGGATAAATGTAAATTCCTACACATGAGATAAAATAAGCCCCAGGAGCAGCACAGCTGGGTGCTGTCTGGGAAGAAGTTTTACTGAAAGATACCTGGGAGCCTTGGTGGACAGGAAGCTGAACAAAACCCAGCAATGTGCCTTGGCAAAAAAGCTGACAAATTATTCTGGGCTGTATCAGTAAGAACAGAGCCTGCAGATGAACGGGTGTGCCTATTCAGCCATACTCAGTACTCATTAGGCAACGTATTGAATACTGTCTATTTATAGTTCCTCCAGGTTACACAGAGGTTAATCCAGGTTAATCCAGAGAGATGTTGAGAAATTTGAAAGGGCTGAAACAGCAAGGAGAACTTGACAGATGAAGAAAGATTAAAGAAAGATTAAGGAAACCGTGTTTGCTCAACCTAGGGACCAGAACACTCAAGAAGGAATCTAATCACAGTCCTTTGGAATCTAAAAGGTAGTTACAGAAAACATAGATATACTCTCTTCACAGGATTGCATAGAGAGAGAATGAAAGACAGCAGGCACAAGTTTCTTGAGGGAAAGTACCATCTGGATATAAGTAAAAAAATTCTCCCTTGTAAGAACTATTCAACATTATCTGTATATATCTGTATATATGGCTGTGTTTATACATATATGCATATATTGTTACTTGGCATCACATTTAAGAGGTTCAGTTATGTGATTTTTTTAACATGGATTTTTTAAAACTGTATTCTAGGTAAGTAAAAGTATTTACAAAGGCAATACCTAAAACCCATAATATATGTTCTGCTTGCATATTCATGTTAATCAAACAAACATTTGCAATATATGAAATTATATATACTGAGTCCATGAATTCATTGTCACTTTTAAAATCACTTTAGAACTGAACAAAATAGCAATATGAAGCAAAAAAACCCGAGTATTTTAAATTTGTCAGAACCTAATTCAAATGCATAATATCATTTTACCTTTTTCTACTAATAATCCAAATTACTTTGTAGCCTGCATATTAATTGGATAATCATGCTTTAAACCATAAATCTTGTGTCTCCTTTAGTTTTCTCAGATACAAAGCATTATTTCAAAACCACTTTTTTTTTTTTTTTTTTTTTTTCCTACAGATTAGACGAGCTTTTCCAAAACCACTTACTTGTTGCAGGACTTGTTGCAGGACTTGTTGCTGAGTTGCCAGCAGGCATATAAAAGGCAGCATTCATAAATGTTTCACAGGGTCTGAGAAACAAGCAAGCAGAAAACAGGAGTGGCAGGCATGAAAATAAAAAGGCTAATCGACCGACTGTGAATAGATCTATCTGTTTCATTTCCTGAAACGTAGATGAGAGGAAGAGATTTATCAACTGGCAAATAGTTTCATAAAAGAGGTAATTGTTTCTGGTTAAGCAAGTTGGCTTTGTAATAATGTCATTACCCTGTGGGGAAATACTGAATCCCATGGAAGACAAATAATTCTCCATTCTGAAGTGTTTAAACTTAAACTCTTGAATGAAGTCACAGAGAAGTCAGTGTAAGCAGTCGTGTTATTACAGTCACATATATTAAGCATTTCTTGGGATATATAATAAGTGACAACTGCAGAATTTTTTGTCTTTCAAATAACAGACTTTAACTGTAACTCAGTGTGAAGTAAATGTGTGAGCAAAGATTCTTATCTCATCATTTGAACGTTTTTTTTTTCTTTCTCAGGAAGAATGGGAAGACATTGTTCTGCTGTTCTGCAAGAATGGTACGCTACAAGATTTGACTGAGGCCAACTAAATTGGAATGAATTTAAAAATCCCCAATAGAATTTTAGCCTTGCATGATACATTGATCTTGATAAATTCCAGCTAAAAAACCAAAGTGTCTAAGAGGATGAATCCACTTCAAAATTTCAAAAAAATTCAGAACGTGACCAGTTAATTTTCAGCTGCTGCTTTTGTTACTTTATCTGCTTGCTTTCAAACTGAAACCATACTTTCCTAATAGCTCCAAATTCTTCTGTTCAATATACTTGGTCCATAAATCACAATGGAGCAAAGCCTTGACTTTCTGCCATATTTCTTCTCAGCATTCATCTCTCTGAGCAACTGTTATTTTGCTAGGGAGGTCAGATACATAAATCATATTAAAATAAAATAAAAACCTATTAAAAAGAGAGGATAATTGTTGATAAACTACAAGACAATCCAACTGCAATTAATTCTGTTGAGGATTTCTAGTATCACTTTACAATTTTCTCATAGTCTTCTAGAAGTCAAAAGTTTCAGAAAAAGTTTCAGCTTTTCCTGCAAACTAGTCTGAAGGTCTAAAGCGTGTTGATACAATATTTTCTTATATTTTGGAAGTGATGTATCAGTTTGCCTTCTGAAAGTCCTGTTATATTTCTTGTAGAAACGCTTCAGACTTATTTCAGATTCACTTTCATTAATATGATCTCATGCCTGTTCCAGCTGGTATTATATGATAACTCCTAAATAGAGTTAATCTTTTATTTTTGGCAAGCAGTTGTACTCGGCAACTCATATACCTTATGAGAATGATTCCTGAGGATTTATGATGCCAAATCAAATGCATCTAACAGAATTGAAAAGTTCCTGTTTAGAACTCTACCCAATTGCAGTCTATTAATGTAACTAGTTGTTGGTAATTCACATGCCATTTTTTGAAAAATTTATTATTACTCTGGGATTTTTGGTGTGTGCACAATATAATTTGTATAAGGGACTGAAAATATTTGCTAGCTGTACCATTCAAATAGCAAATACTACATGATAAAAAGCAGCACTTTAAGTGGCATTTGAAAGAATAACAGGCAAAGCATCTAATATACCACCTGTGCCCTTGTTATCTTCAAAGCTGCATCAGTTCACAGGAAAACATTAATTTCTTGCATAAAATAACATTTTTGCATGATTGCCTGATTTGTTTGCCCAAATGGTTTGCACACAAACATGTTAAGTTCAACAAGCAGATGCACACATATTTTTGCAGACACTTTCTTCATGTTACTACATATTTATACTATTTATGCAAAATTCTTTTAAAATGTTTACTGTATGGTCCATGTATGACAATTAGAGAAGACATCATAATTATTCTAGAAGAAATGCTTATATTCCAATCTTAGTATACCTAAGAATTGAATTAAAACATCTTGCTAATCAAAAAGAACCAAAATTATAGCTCACCAAAGGTACTTGAATCAGTAATTTTAATGCGACTAATGACACTGTAAAGCATTTCATATTTGCCAAACTATAATATCTATACCATCTGTCTGTTTTTTCACTGTATAGCGTAGTTTCAGTTGCTGATAACTTTCTTAATATTGATCCTCTGCATTTTAAGGTGGAATTAGCTTTTGATTAAAAAGCTAATTTTTTGATTTAAGATAAAGCTGATGATTGTAAAGAAGTGAAACACTGTACTTTTGGTTGTGAATTATATGTTTTACATATGAATAATGGTGTGTTTGGATATTTTTTAATACACATTTTGCAGTTTCACATTTAGATAGAATTTTCACAGAATTGTTAGCTTCAAATAGAGTTATTACTTTCTTTTTCTTTCCTGGTCAGTATTAGTGTTTACTTTATCATTAGACACATACTTACAAGCATGATTCTTAAATCATTATACCATGGTAGTTCTAAATATAGTCATATTGGGAAAAAAGTAACCAATGAACTGAAGAATATGGTTGTCCTTTTACACTTAAGCACTTTGATACCTGCTGCTATAGAGAATTGAAAACTTACACAAAAGTGAACAAATCCTTTTATGCTTGAAGGTCATTGTCCTCAATTGTTACTGAGCTGCCTTTCGAAACTTGCAATTAGCTATGCACACATCTCAGTCCTATCACAGTACAGCTGATAACACTTCCTTGTCTGTTAGGAGGGATAGTATTTAAAATAAACACCTGAATGTGCAACTGTATTTTGGTAGTGATAAGTGAAATGCTAATGGCAGTATACGTCCCTTTTAAAAAATCTTTTCAATTACAGATTACTGAACTTGCTATCAAATACGTAATACACAGAGGATAGAAAGATTTGAGGTGCAGATACCATTCATGTGTGACCCAAAAGCCAGAATGTTATTTTATCACAGTTATCATACAAGAAATATATAAATCCTCTCCAGCAGCCACACTTATATGTGATCTTAATGATCACTTCTTTTCCCTGTGATTTAGTTTTGAAATTTGGGTGTTCTTTCATTTAGAAAATACAGAAATTTCTCTAGAAATTTCTAGTAATCATACATAAATATATTACACAGTAGTGGGCTACAAAATGTTAATGCCATGTATGTTTATAGGTATGCGACTAAACTTTTTACTTGTTTATGTGATATGCTATTATTGAAGCATATACCACCATGATTCCTTGTAAACCTGTTTTTCAACACCTATATAACACCTATTATGTTTTCCTTAAACTCAAAAAAAACCCAACACAAAAAACCCCAACCATCAAACAAAGAAACAAAAAAAAAACCCAGACAAACAAAAAAACAAACCAAAACAAACCACCCACCCACCCAACCAACCAACCAAAAAAACACAACAGAACCCCCAAACAAACAAAAATACTCAACAAAACCCCAAACCGAAACAACAGCCATGTAATATTTCAGCTTGTATGAATTTCTACTACACATCACATGGATATCACCTTCAGATTTTCTTGCCCTCTTTCACTGTTCAGAAACATCTCAGTTCTCTCCAGATATTACCTTTGAATCAGAAGTCGAATGTCCCTTTTGTTCCCCATACCCAAGTGTCCTTTGTGGACAAATTGTACTCTTCAATATTAGGCTTTGCTCCTATGCCAATTTGCATTTGTATGTACACACTTTTTAATTATATATATTGAAATATATACATTGCATATTTATACATTAATACTTTCATTCCTTGGTTCATTCATCATACTTCTTTCCACAGTATTTAGTAAACGTAAGTACAGTTAAACATAAAGTTTCTATTGAACAAAAAAGTATAGGTGGTACCTTTTGCACACAGAAAGGGGGACAGTAGGATTAAAACTTCAGACACTTACAAAATATTAATTTAATAGGATTGGCTATCAAAACAACAGATAGATGTGAAATGAACAATCACGATAAGGGTAAGAACTCCTCGTTACCTTTACACACAGGTCTATGATCACTCCATGCAGCAAAAACTTCAGCTATCCTCTGACAGGTGATACTTTTTGAACCTTGTAGCACATAATCTTCATCACAGGAGAACTGTACTGTTGCACCCAAGCTAAAATCAAACAATAACATAAAAAGAAGTGGTATTTTTATTCAGTTTGAAAAAGTTTAAAAAATCAGTACTCAAATGTGTATTATTGAGAAGATTCATTTTCTCCTGTAGTATCATTATTGGTTCAAATCCTGATTACACTTGAAAATAGTCAATATATCAGGCCTTCCTCTGTCATCTGAATCTTACACTCCATAATTTCAGCTTGTTGTTTTTTAAAATATTGCCTGCCACTCTTATAAAGTATTTCTATAAACTGTCACTGTGAACAACTTTAGTATCACAGGTCTTCAGAGAACACTTCTTACCTTATAAGTTACTAAATGATGGTCATTATGGTTTTGAAATAAAATCTTGTATTATTTATGCTATTCCTTATGTAAGAATGATGAGGAAGAATCATAGATCTGTGATTTAGTGTGTTACCTCAAGCTTGTGCCAAAAATGAACGACAATTGGGAAATACTCTTTTCCTCCAATTAAGAAAGAATAAACCAAAAAGACTAAAGCAGAAACGTTACTAAAGAAATTTAAGAAGAGCCAAGTAAACAAAAAATTAATATTATAAACATCTCTTATATAGTGATACTACATTTTGTAGTGAAGGATATTTTGTAAGTGAAATTTCGGGAATCTGGAAGAGTATTGTTGGTTTTATCACCCTTACAATGGATGCTAATAAAGCTTTATGTTTTGGTATTAAAAATATGTGATGAAACCTTGCAAAAAAAGAAAAGAAAAAGAAAAGAAAAGAAAAAGAATCATAGAGTAGTATTTACAGAACTCCACAGGGATTGTATAAAGATACTTGTAGGCACATGACCAAGACTAGCATTTTACAATAAGAAATACAACAAAACACGTTATTTTGAAAAGGCTTCCAAAAGGAAAATGTCATAAATGTGGAAAAACACAAATTCCTTTTCCTTCATTATCTTTGTATTTAGATGGCCTAATATGGACAAATATTTCCATTATATGTAAGAGTTAACACAACTTACATGACCAATGGTATTTCCTAGTCTAGGCACAGCTAGTACTATGGATGTTAATAAGTGTAGAGCACTATGGCACAAAGGCTCACTCAGAAAGTAACACATAAATACGGATAGGCTGATACTCTGAAAATAGAAGAGCAGTCCTTACTTATGGAGGAGTATGGGAAATGCTGATATAAAAGTAAACAGCATGGTGAAGCAAATTATTTTTTAATGATGCTTCTAATCATATTTTTGTTGTTATTTGCCAATATTTTGTGCACATGCATATCTGTATATGAGGCTTTTAAAAATGAATTTGGAAATCTGAATACCCCAAAACTATGTAAGGTTTCATTTTTTCTATTAATTCAGCTGGAACGGAGCTTCTTTATTTAACTACCTGTGCAGAAAAGGAATTAGTTGTTTGGTTGGGGTTTTTTATTATTATTATTTTGGTACAGTTCCTCAAAAAATCACAAAATTACAGAATTGTAGGGATTGGAAGGGACCTTTGGAGATCATCTAGTCCAACCTCCCTGCCAAAGATGGTTCACCCAGAGCATTCTGGACAGGAATTAATCCAATTGGGTTTGGAATATCTCCAGAGAAGGAGACTCACAACCTCTCTGGGCAACCTGTTCCAGTGCTTTGTCACCCTCAAAGTAAAGAATGTTTTCCTCATGCTGAGATGGAACCTCCTGTGCTCCAGCTTGTATTCATTGTCCCTGGTCCTGTCACCAAGCACCAAAATGAAGAGTTTGACCCCATTCTCTTGACACCTACGCTTTAGATATTAATAAGCTCTCTCTCCTACCTCCAGGGTCTGGGATTCCTGAGGTCCAACCTTAACAGTAAAAACTGAAGCAAAGAAGGCTCCAAGTGTAGGAATGATTTGCTTTATATTCAGTTGGTGGCCAGCAATAGGCTGAGCAATAGGGAATCAATATCGGGTCTTCTGCTGTTTAGTATTTTTAGCCTTAACCTTGATGGTGACACAGAATTAATTCCCAGCAAATTTGTAGATCATACTAAAACAGAAATAGTAGCTGACATAGCGAATACCAGATCTTCAGTCCAGACAAATGACAAGCTTGAGCACTGGGTAAGAAACCTCATGATTCTCAACAAGTAGAGATACAAAGTTCTGTGTTCTTATCTCAAATAAAACAAACTAAATATTCACCTAAATGAAAATTGGTGGCAGCAGATGAAGAGAAAATATTGCTTAACTGGTGAGGTTGTATCTGCAATATTAAGTCCAGTGTTTAGTCTTCAAGAGGGATATTGATAAAAACTATAGAGGGTTTGGAGGTTAGTCAGAGGCTTAGAGAACATGATCTACAGCAAAAAGTTGAGGCAGACACAGAGGAAGCTAAGCTACTGTCTAAAGCAGACAATAACTACTTCAAGAACTTTTACAAAGAATGAAGCCAAACTTTTCTTAATATGACAGAGAATATACAAGGGGCAGTTTCAGAGATTCAGGTTTTACATTACAAGAAACTTCTCTCAAGAAAGGCACGGCAGTACTGGAACAGCACACCCAGACTGTTGGGTTTTTTCAGGATTAGTTAAGAAAAGCCACAGCTGATCTGATTTAGCATTGGCATGGAGCAGGAGGTTGGAGTTGATGCCCTCTCAAGGACCCTTCCAATCAATATTTCTATGACTCATTCTAGCCATTCAATTTATTTTGAACTCCCATAAAACTTTTATATCTTCAACATACTGTTCTAAGATAGTTCATAGCTTCAAAAATGAGTCTAATTCAACCCATTCAAAAATGAGTTTGACCTATGTCTCTTCGTAACTTTTTCTGCCAATTTATATTTCTAACAGGAAAAAAGATATTGCCTTTGGGTTTGCATTTCCAGTAATAAAACCCAAATGTTAGAAATACTTTAATTAGAAATGGAATGTGAGTAAATATTAAGGCAGATAGTTATATAAATTTGAGAAAACACTTTAATCTCATATTTATTTTTGAAGTGTCTATCATCTGCTCCAAATATGGGAGAATGTAAGAATGATCCTAAAATTATGCTATAGCACGTCTAAATGATACGAAAGAGCAGGTTTAAAATTTTGAACTTCATATCAAGTTTATATTGAATAGTATTAGTTTAACGGTTGGCATATGTATAGCAAACTAACTCATTATAGATTTTTTTCCTCCATTATTTTTTCCTCCATTATTTGATATATTCTATAAATTATTATTGAACGAGAATCAGTTATGCAAAGAATTAAAACCTAAAACAGCTGTAACAATAATTTGTATTCTGCAATTTGAATGTACATTCCTCTTGTAAATTTTATGAGAGATAGGTGGGACAGACTAGAAGAAGGAGGAGGTGATGCAATTCAGATTTTTACACTGATGTGCAGGGAATACATCTGAATTTATACATTGCAATACTGTTCTGTTTCTGTAGAATCAACTGAAAAGCCATATATTACATTAAAGTATAGAAAAAGGTATTCTCCAAGATTCACAACTTTCTGCCATATTAACCTATTCTGTCCACACCTGCAACTGAACAAGATTGATGGAGTACACCATTTTTTTTAGAAAAAAAAACATAACAAACCAAACCAGAAATACCTAACCACCAGCTCATAAAGTCTATCCTTATCAAAGAATTAATTTAATAGTATACTATAATTTAATGGTAAATATATGCTCAGTATTGCAGCACATATAAGCTTGAAAGCTACATATAAGCTTTCAAGACTGCAGTGAAGCACATTTTCTTAACCTAGCAATTTACTATGTAACACTGATCCATAATTAGTTATGTGCAAGCTACAGATAGAATCTACCATACTTTATTTAAGCCACAGGAGCTACATGACAGTATCCATCTCAAGTTAAGAGCATGTGTAGGAACATTTCTGTAGATCAGTTGATACAATACTTAGAAATATCACTGCAAGATGTCAAGATTCCAAGATATAATATTAGAATATTTATATCTTCAAAACCGCTGGGCAAGAGAAATCTTTAATGTGCTGAACAAACTAAAGCAATGACTAAATTTCAGTTGCAGAGGATCTCCCAGCACTCTGGAAATCATTAGTAATTCTGCTAAAACAGTTCTTAAACTGTTGCCTTGTCCTGGTTTGATGTAAAACAAACCAATTTTCTGTTTTACAGTTTTACTTTCTTAGCTAGGCCTCTTCTAACTAGCTAAACTCTGAAATTAACAGCACATTGTTCAGAGCTGTTCAGTCTCACAGTGATAAGACCTGATTATACCAAGGGATGGTATGCAGAGAGGCCCTTGTTTAGACTTATTGCTGGAAGAACTAAGGTCAGATAATTTTCATCGTTTTGCCCGTTGGTGGGTCCCACCTTCAAGGAGGAGCGGACAGGACAGGTGACCCAGGACTGACCAACAGGGGTATTCCATCCCATCTGCATCATGCCCCATATAAAAGCTGAAGGATTAACAGGTCAACTCCCCTTTTTTCACCCTTTTTCACCCCTTCTTCGATGGCTGACATCCAAGGAGGACTCTGCCTGTTCGTCTGCCTTTGATCCTGATCCGAGCGTTCCTGACTCCAGATCTGGAATCCGGCTCCTGTCGATCACCGAGTCCAGTTTGGGACTTTTCCTGAAGCCTGCTGGTGACGTGGTCATCATCCTGGGAGCTTGATACGGTTTTGTATATACTGTATACTCCCTTTTTCCCTTTTTTTCCTAAATTTCCTTGTTATCATATTACTTATATTTTCATTAAAGTAGTTTAGTTTGTTCTAAACTCTTGAATCTCTTTAACTCCTTCCTCTCCTCTCTGACCAAAAGGGGGGAGGGGGGGACATCTGTCGATCGGGTTTTGGTGGATTTGGCTGAAACCACGACACACCTGTTCCCACAAAGCGTGTACTGGCAGAGGCTTCTGCTTGACAAAGGAACCAATTAACAAATGAGTCATGCTGTTTCCCTTTAAACTAGCCTCACATCTCATGCTACAAATTTGCTGAGTGTTGTTCAATTTTCATTACATTTGTCTTGAAGTTTCAGACTTTAGAAGCTCACCTTACATACCATAAGAGAAGGTATGTGTTTCAGGAAAGATTTAAGGAAAATTAAGTATGAAACTTGCAGTCAGTCAATGTGGTTACACTTCATAGTCATTCTTCCAAAGAAAATAGCTATAAAATAATTTATAATATAAAATGAAAGAATTTCTCATTAGGTATACTGTACCTCAATTCATTGGTATAATACATTGTGTTTAATATAAAGTTCATATGCTTCTCTCTCTCAATAAAATCTGTACTTTTAAAATCACATTAGCGTCTTTGTGGCTGTCCAATAGCACTCACTGTTTTGCTGTGATCCAAGTTCGATCTGAATCTTTAAATACCTAGTTGGACTATGCTACAGAGGTAGAGGCATATAGATAGGCTCATTCATTCTTTTTAGGAAGCCAGAAATTTGGGATGGTGGTGGAGGAAGATGTGTGATTTATAATAAAATATTTGTCCAGGTTTATTTCAGTTTGGCTATGTTTATTCCACTACTAAGAAGCAAACAAACAAACAAAGCCTCCAAGCCCCAATAATTAAAAAAAGCAATAAGAACACATGAAAACTTTTTCTCTTAATCCATTAAATCTTTCTTATATTTTCCATTAGGTTATTGATTCTCAAATTGGACACTCGTGTGGAAAAAGATGTGTATTTTAATGTATGTCAGGTAACATAAAATAAGCTGTTGGAAATTCCAGCAGAATGAATACTAGTACATCCAATTTTAAGAAAATATCTCATTCAGTACAGGAAAAGCCAGCAGCTATTAGTAATCTTCTTTACTTTATTTCAAACTGCAAAAGCCTGTTATGCCCAAGTAGGCATCTAGCATCAGAAACAAAGCCTTTGAAACTTCAAAATATAGCCATGGGGAATTTTCACTTTAGAAAAAATATCCAGAGGTGAACACGGAGCGTCAGGTCACAAAGACTGTGATGGAATGTTGCAGCTTGTCTTAGAGCTTGCATTGCTGCTTTTCTAAGTCTGTGTAAGAACCATGTAAGTGCATACAAATGTGCTGAAAGAGCAGGTAGTGTTTATAATCATAACAGGAGTGAAATTGTGATAAAATGCTTCCAAACCCATACCATCACTTTTGACAAAGCTAACGAGAAGGAACAAGATCATAATCATGATATCTAAAATAGATTAGATTGTACTGAAATTAGATTTTGATTGATCTTGATAAAAGCAGATCTAAACTCTTTTTCAAATACTGTATTTTAAAATCAAGGTATTATCATTGGGATTTTCACTTCCTTATCAAAAGGGGAAAAAAAGGCCAAATTAAAGCTAGTGCCTACATTATAGAGAGAGTGACTTCAAGCAGGGAAAAGGAAAAATGTGTGCTATTTTTCTCTGTTGGGCACAATACAACCTGGAAAAGGTTTTCCATACCACTGTAGTATTTTAACCAAATGTAAGAACTTTCTTTCAATGTCTTATCTATTTTAAAATATTAGCGACATTCCTACTTTGTAATCTTATGAAGCAATTGAGCAATTATTATAATAATAGCAAGAATTTAAACGAGGTTAATTTAAAAAGGATTTTTTTTTTCAGTCTGATGAATATTTTTATTTTGCTTTTGTTCCTTTTGAGACCTCTTTTCAATATATCATGTTCAACTTGAGATTAATGACATATGTATTACTAACATTCATGGGTTCTGTTTTTTATAAGTACAAATCTCACCATTCATATTCTTAAGACCTTTAACAAGCCTTAGATAGGAAACCACCCTCTTTATTCCTAATAAATGTAAGTTGAATGTAACCTAAGGAGTATTTGTTCCCGTTTTCAAGACCTGTGGCTAGAAATTGTGCACTTGTATGTCTGTATATATGTCCTCTCACTATTTCCAAATAAAATGTTTTTACAATATAGAGGCTACCACAATGTTAGGAAATGTGCTTTGTGATATGTAAAGTATATCTTTTGAACAACACTGACTGTAATAAAACTGTTTAATCTGAGAACGACCAATCTCCCCACTACTTATTTGTTCCTTTTCTCTTTCCTCATTTAGATGTTTAGAAGGGATTTGTAAACCTGATGATGTGAAATTAGCGTATGATGTAAAACAAGAAAATACCTTTAGATTTACTCTTTTAATAAAGCCAAAATTTGTCTATACGTCAAATATATAATACATATGTTTAATCCATTTTGTGTGATGAAATGTATGCTAAACAATAAGAAAGGAAACAATTCAGAAACTCAGATAGATAAGAGATTCAAGAAATTGATTCAAAACATTTTCAAGAAGTGATTTTTTGTCTCTCTCCTCATACAATGCATCAGCTACTGCTTTTACTCACAATGAGTAATATTTAATTACTGAGAAAAAAAATAAAATGTTTTGGAAGAGTATTGCAAACTTATTATTTCCTTACAAGACAAGGAGTTTGAAAGATACACAAGAATGGAGGAGGAAAGGGGGCTAAAATTTGAGTTCAGGTTAAATTAAGAAAAAAAGGTGGAAGAGATCACTGGAAGTATATGATTCTTTGAATCTCTGGAGTCTTCTTAGAAACACTTGAAAAAGCCATCAAGGAATGAAAAGCAAGAAATTGCTATGAATGATGTATAACTTTTTAGTTCTGATTAGTTTATAATACAGTAATACTATACACTAACAATTTTGTATGTATCAAAATTAATAAGGAAAAAAAAAATCAGCATTAAGAGTGCTAAAAAGCCCTGAGGACCACTAAGAAAATACACTTGCATATATCAAACTTCTGGATTCCAGAAAAATACACTGTAGAAAATACAATATTACCTTATATTCCAATGAGTATTTCTATAATAATATTTAAACCTCCTCTGGGAAGTTTTAGTGCTCTTTTAATGTTGAATTTAATTTTGGAGGCACAAAAGCCTCCAGTACCACATGTATACACAATATTTGTAAATCTAACACAGTATTTACAAGAGGAAATTATTTTAACTTACCTCCAATCCATTTTTCGCCAGATTATCAGAGCTACATGCTCTCTTCCAAGTACATATTTTATCTTCTTTGCATACTAAGTAGAGGCTATATTGAATTACATAATTTTATAGAGAATTCCATTTAGCTTTTTACTGATAAATCCAGTTTTGAAAGAGTAGCTCAACAACAACAAAAAATTTTTAACATATACGTTTTCCAAGTTGAGTATTAGAGCAATCATACAATGGCAGGGTTTATATTTTACCTAAAATCTGAGCCTATTCGTTTTCCATTTTCTGGTTCTCCAGGATCTGGACACAAATTGGATGCCTGTTTAACACCTCCCTCATTTACTGCAAAAAAAACAAAATAGAACAAAATAAACAAACAAACATACAAACAAAAAGATAAAATAATACAGTTTTAGAAAACACAGAGTTAAGCAATGAAAAAATATAAAACAGTTCATTATCTGCATTTTAGGTTCTTTAGAACATATTTTCTACAGGATATGATCACCCATATATTCTCTAGTTTCTACACAGAAGTTTCTCCTCCTTACAATAAGCAAAACATGTACTTTCTGGTTTGCATTCTTTTTTTTTTTCCAAAAAAATAACAAAATGTTTTTAAAAGTGGTGCTAATCAGCTATTTTGTTTTCTTGTAATAATACTGAACCCATATGGAAATTATTCCTTACAAAAATTACACTTTAAAGCAGTGTTCATCAACTCTACGGCTGTAAGATTTATCTCTGAACATAATCTAATAAATGTCATCTCCACTAAGATCTGACCTTTTCTCCTTGAATTATAAGAAAACTCTCATGCTGAGAGAATTGTCCTTAATCAGTATTGAAAATGCAGATATTCCCGAAATATGGTGATCTGAAGATAAACTCAAAATGCCAATTTGATTTGCATACATTTATCTTCCAATAAACTAAAATGGATCTTCAGAGAGAAACTTCCCATGCAACTTACAGTGTGTTTTTCCAGAAATTTATATGTAGCCATATAAACCTCAGCATATTCAACAATCTCTTAACTTATTTTTGTGGATTCTTTCAATGCATTATATATTTTCTCCTAATTTTTATAGCCTCAAAAGGTACATCTTACATAAATTATTTTAGTCTAAAATAATTCTATTAATTTGTATTTAAATTTTGAAGTTCATTGAACCATGAAGTAGCAGTTAAAAAAAAAAAA